>MDKI01224971.1:0-25041 GCA_005239505.1 Nicotiana paniculata
AAAGCTCATAAAATGCGAGGGATATAATGCTTAAAATCACGAATTCTAGCCACACATCAGCACTGCTAGAGGGTCGAATGGCGCGAACCATAGATGCTTCGATTAACTTGCCGAGGTGAACGACCCGCTCCCATGAGAGTGTGATACATAAATCCTGCCGAGGCGAACGACCCGATCCCTTAAGAGTAGTATAAGGAAATACCCCGCTCGCGAAACATACATGCAACGCGGTTACACATAGATTTCTTAAGTTATTATAATATTCCTCAATTCCTTTCGAAAGTACGAAGTTCAACGAAACCTTATAAATCTTAAATTTCTTAAATTCAACTCCTTTTAAAACATTTAATATGTAACGATCCGACTGGTTGTTTTTTGTTCTAGGACCCCGTGCCCCTAAATGAGACTCCCCGTAGCTGCTTTTACTGATTTATGACTTGTGGGGACGGGTTGTTCGAGGTTTGGAGGAGTTTGGAATAGTATAGGAACACTTGGTTCCTTAAGGTTGCCCTTAAAGGCCAATTTGACTTCAGTCAATATTTTCAGTAAACGACCTCGGAATCGAGATCCGAAGATTCCAGTAGGTTCATATGATGATTTCAAACTTGGACTTGGTTTCGGAATGGGTTTTGGATGACCCGGGAGCGTTTCGGCGCCAAATAGTGAAGAAAGAATGTCCTTAAGTTCAAATTGAGGTTTAGAATGTGTTTTTGTGTTATCGAGGTCCGAATGGAATTCCGAGACCGAAAATAGTCCCGTTATGTCATTTATGACTTGCTCTCAAAATTTGGTGTCATTCCGAGTAGTATAGGTATGGTTCAACATGTTGAAAGGGAATTCAGAAACTTGAAGTTCTTAAGTTTGATCCAATAGGTTTTGAGGTGTGATTTTTAGATTGAGCGTTGTTTCGGGCGTTCCGAAGGCTCGAGCGAGTCTGTATTATGATTTAGGACTTGTTGGTATTTTTGGAGGGGGTCTCGGGTGGGCCTAGATGCCATTCGGGCATCGAGCGAGGTAAAAACCAGCCTAAAATGACTGCTGGTGCACCAGGTCTGGTGCAACCGCACCTGCGGAGGTCCAGTCGCAGGTGCGAGACCGCTCCTATAGTCCTAGTCTTGCATGTGCGACTACTGAGAGAGTTGCAAATTTCCGCAGGTGCGGACCCCTTTTTCGCAGAAGCGGAGCCGCAGGTGCGGACATTGCTCCGCAGGTGCGAAACCAGGCCACCTTCCCCTCATCTGCTGGTGCGATAATTTCCTCGCAGATGCGAGACCGCAGGTGCGGTCCTCGAGCCGCAGGTGCGAAAAGCCTGAAGGCAGTGCACTTCCTTTTAAACATGGACTTAGCCATTTTTGAACACTTTTTCTTCATTCTTGGGCGATTTTGAGGGCATGCAAGGAGGGTATTCGACCTAACTACTGAGAGGTAAGTAATTTCTACTATGAATTTAGCCTATTACTTGAATTGTTAGGTGGATTAACACCACAATTAGTTGAAACCATGGGTTAGAGTAAAAACCTAGGTTTTTGACAAAAAATGGGAAATGACCAAGAAACTTGTTGAGGAATCAAACAAAAACTATATAATATTGACCCTTAGGCCATGGGTGATATTTTCCTTCAAAAATTTCTGGAATTCGAGCATGTGGGCCCGGGGGTGTATTTTGGGATTTTGCAATTTAGGTTGAGACAATCAATTAAATAGGGAAATTTCATACTTTTGAGTATAGATTGATTTATTTATGCAATATTTGACTAGTTTCGAGTCCTTGAGCGACGAATTTGGATTTTCGGGCGCACTCTTGACCCGGGAAGTAGACTTGACGCGAGGTAAGTCTCCTTTCTAACCTTGTAAGAGGGAATTCTCCCCATAGGTGAATTAAATGATTATGTGTCATTGTTGTGGGGGACTACATACGTGCGTGGGGACGAGAGCCCGTGCGTAGTTACTATTATTGTTATGTCCGGGTAGTTAGTTCCACACCATGCCATGTGAATTCCATTAAATTGAGTTATATGCTTTGTAACTTCATTGTATGCAACTTTTTTTTTAAGAAAACAAAGAATTTGATGCTTTAAAGGAATTGTTATTTGAAAAGAATTGAAAGAAATATGTTGTGTTTGCATGCGACTGCTTCGCAATTTATATCCCGCGAGCGGAGTAATTCTTTCCCCTACTCTCATGGGAGCGGGTTTTACGCCACAACGGGTATTGATAGATGCATCTATGATTCACGTCGTTCGACCCTTCGGCAGTGCACAATTGTTATTATTATTATGTTGGCCCAGGCCGGATGTCCTTATTCCACTATGCGCATGCTATATTCCTTATATTGTTTATGACTGTTGAGCTGTGAATCATCCTGGAGGATCGAACTAAAAACTTGTAAATTGATGCTTCATTTCATATTCAGATTTATAAATTCATGCTTCATTTCATATTCAGATTTATTTACGGTTCAATATTTATTTTCTTACTATCCATGCTTACTTGTTGTCCTCTTTTAAATTATCACTTAAATACTCTGTTTGGACCCTAGTAAGTGTTAAGTCGACCTCTCGTCACTACTTCTTCAAGATTACGCGGGATACTTACTGGGTAGAAAATGTTTATGTACTCATGCTATGCTCTGTACTTAATTGTACAGGTTCTGAGGCAGGTGCATCTGGGTTCCAGTGCGGAGCTCATTCCTGAGTTTTTACAGGTCGACGCTTCACGGTGAGCTGCTTTTCTTGGAGATTTCCAGCAGCACTCTAGAGCTATTCTTTTGTTATTTCTGTCTATACTTACTCAGACAGTAGGACAAACTTTCATTCTTTTGATATTATTATACTAGATGCATGTAGACTTGTGACACTAGTTCCTGGCACACATACGCTAGTAGACTTTATTTTGGGATGTAATCGTAAATTATGACTTCATGATTATTTATTTTGCATAAAATTTGCCTAAATTATCCATTTCTACTTAAATGTCTCAAACTAAGTTAATTAAGTGTTGAAAAATATTTTTGGTAAACTACCCGAAATCACTAGTAAATAAAGGTTGTCTTGCCTGACGGCGGTGTTGGGCGCCATCGCGACCTGGGTTAGGATTTGGTCATGACAACATAATATCAGAGCTCTAGGTTCACGTAGGTCTCACAAGTGACGGGTAAACCCAATAGAGTCTTGTGGATCGGTACAGAGACGTCCTTATTTATCTTCGGGAGGCTATAGGGTGTTAGGAAATCTCTCTTTATTCACCTTTTATCGTGCATTTGATTGTATACTAAAAATCTCACTCTTCTATTCTCTCACAGATGGTGAGGATGCCAGCAGCTGATGTTCCAGACCCGGGAAGGGCCGCTACCCCCATCATCCGAGGCCATGGCAGAGGCCGGGGGAGGGCACCGACCCGAGGTAGGGGACGAGGGCGTCCCAGGACTGTACCAGTCGCACCCCCATCGGATCCAGTATAAGATCCCATCACTGAGGAGCAGGGCGAGGTGCCCGCAGCAGATCCTGCCCCTTTGGATTTTATGACAGCGCCAGGATTTTAGGAGGTCATGGGTCGTATGATGCGGTTCATGGACACCATGACTCATGCTGGTTTATTTCCAGCAGTTGGCCACATCTCAGGCGGGAGAGGGAGCACATGCCCCTACTGCACAGGCCGCTGGACATGCAACAGCAGTATATCAAACCCCGATTACACTGCCCATGGGCGGGGTTCAACCAGTAGCAGCAACAACAACTGAGCCTAGACCAGTTGCGGACGGTGATCCGTAGAAGTTATTAGATAGATGAACCAGATTGCAGCCTCCTGTTTACGGAGGTGAGCATCATGAGGACTCACATGACTTTATTGATAGGTGCAGGGACAGACTGCACAACATGAGGATACAGGAGTCTCATGGAGTTGACTTCACTACTTTTCAGGTAGAGGGCAGGGCCCGTACATGGTGGCAGTCCTATATTCTTGGCAGACCGACAGATTCTCCTCCCATCACTTGGGAGCAGTTTACTCAGTTATTCCTGGACAGATATATCCCACCCTCTGAGAGGGAAGAGCTGCGGTATCAGTTTGAGGAGCTGGAGCAGGCTTAGATGTCAGTGATCGACTACGAGGCTAGGTTTTCTGAGCTGTCTCGTCACGCAATCATGATACTTCCTACTGACGCAGAGAGAGTGAGGAGATTTGTAGCTGGGTTACATCCAGGTATTAGGGCCAATATGACCCGAGAGGTGGAGATGGGGACTCCTTATCGGCTTGTGGTAGAGATTGCTCGCAGGATCGAGGGTTATCGATCGAGGAGCAGAGAGCAGGGTCAGCAGGATAAAAGGGCCAGATTTTTCGGGGATTTCAGAGGTGCTACAGCTAGGGGAAGAGATCAGTTTGGTAGGGGCCAACGTAGTAGGTCCCTGTATTCAGCACCACCACCACCTCCACAAGGTGTCCCAGCGAGGCCTTATTTCAGCGCCATGCCGAAGAGTTCTTACCGCCCGCCAGCTATTCAGGGTTCCTCGGGCGGGTATTCTGGTCATCAGGGGTCTACCAGTCCTTATTTCAGTGCTATGCCAGAGAGTTCCTACCGTCCTCCTACTATTCAGGGTTCTTCTTAAGGGCAACATGCCATGGTGCTGGGAGGTTGTTATGAGTGTGGGGATCCAGGTCACATGAAGAGGCATTGCCCCAGGCTTCGGGGCAAGGCAGTGCAGCAGGGTCACTAGCCTGTGAGGTCAGTACCAGCGGGTCGGCCACCCAGAGGTGGAGGGCAGGCTGGTAGGGGTCATCCCAGAGGTGGAGGTTAGGCAGAAGGAGCCCAGTCAGCCCGTGTTTATTCCGGTGAAGGTCAGTCATCCGGCGCTCCATCCAGATTCTATGCTATTCCAGCCAGATCAGATGCAATGGCCTCATATGCCGTGATCACAGGTATTATTTCAGTATGCGGTAGAGATGCATCGGTATTATTCGATCCAGGGTCCACTTATTCATATGTATCAGCCTTATTTGCTCATTCCCTGGATATTCGTCGCGAGTCCTTGGGTACTCCTATTTATGTGTCCACTCCTGTGGGTGATTCTGGGGTTGTGGACCGGATTTATCGGTCCTATGTGGTTACATTCTGTGGGTTCGAGACCAGAACAGACCTCCTGTTTCTTGATATTGTTGATTTTGAGGTTATCCTGGGCATCGATTGGTTGTCTCCCTATCATTCCATTCTAGATTTCCATGCCAAGATTCTTACTCTAGCCACGCCTGAGTTGCCGAGATTGGAGTGGAGAGGTTCCTCAGTTAGTGCGGCTAGTCGGGTCATTTATTTCCTGAAGGCTCGACATATGGTCGAGAAGGGTTGTTTGGCTTATCTTGCGTATGCACGGGACACCACCGCCGAGTCTCCGATGATTGATTTAGTGCCAGTAGTTCGAGAATTTGATGATGTATTCCCTTCAGACCTTCCAGGCATGCCACCGGATCATGACATTGATTTCTGCATTGACTTAGCTCCGGGCACCCAACCCATATCTATTCCCCCTTATTGCATGGATCCAAAAGAATAAAAGTAATTGAAAGAAAAACTCGAGAAGTTACTGGCTAAAGGGTTTATCAGACCGAGCGTATCTCCTTGGGGTGCCCCAGTGCTATTTGTGAGGAAGAAGGATGGGACTATGCGGATGTGTATTGACTACCGCCAATTGAACAAGGTCACCATCAAGAACAAGTACCTGTTTCCGCGTATCGATGATTTGTTTGACCAGTTGCAGGGTGCGCGGGTGTTTTCTAAGATAGACTTGAGATCGGGGTACCATCAGCTGAAGATTCGGGACTCGGATGTTCAGAAGACTGCCTTTCGTATGAAATATGGTCATTATGAGTTCCTGGTGATGTACTTTGGCTTGAATAATGCCCCAACAACATTTATGGACTTGATAAACAGGGTGTTTAGGCTTTATATTTATTCTTTTGTCATCGTCTTCATTGACGACATTCTGATTTACTCACGTAGCTTGGGGGAGCACAAGCAGCATTTGAGGGTGGTGCTCCAGACTTTGTGGGAACAGAAGCTGTATGCTAAGTTCTCCATGTGTGAGTTTTGGTTGAATTCTGTGGCATTATTAGGGCATATGGTATCCGAAGAAGGTATCAAGGTTGATCCTAAGAAGATTGAGGCAGTTCAGAGTTGGCTACCGCCTACTTCAGCTACAGAGATTAGGAGCTTCTTGGGTCTAGCAGGTTATTATCACCGATTTGTGGAGGGATTTTCCTCCATTGCAGCCCCTCTGACTAGGTTGACCCAGAAGAATGCCCCATTTCGGTGGTCCGACGAGTGTTCAGAAGCTCAAGACAACATTGACCTCAACACCAATTCTAGTGTTGCCTTCCGGTTCTGGGATGTATACGGTTTATTGCGATGCTTCACGCGTTGGTTAGGGTTGTGTGTTGATCCAGGAGGGGAGAGTTATTGCATATGCTTCGCGGAAACTGAAAGTTCATGAGAAGAATTACCCTGTGCATGATCTGGAGTTGGCGGCGATTGTTCATGCTCTTAAGATTTGGAGGCATTACTTGTATGGGGTGCCTTGTGAGATTTATACAGACCACCACAGTTTGCAGCACTTATTCAGGTAGAGAGATCTTAATTTGAGGCAGCGTATGTGGCTTGTGTTACTGAAGGATTATGACATCACCATTCTTTATCATCCGGGCAAAGCGAACGTGGTAGCAGATGCCTTTAGCAAGTAAGCGGAGAGTATGGGTAGTTTGGCTTTCATATCAGCAGAGGAGAGACCTCTAGCTTTGGAAATTCAGTCCTTGGCTAATCTCCTGGTGAGGTTGGACCTTTCCGAGCCCAGCCCTTCTTGCATGTGTGATGGCTCGGTCTTCATTATTGGGGGAAATCAAGACTCGACAGTATGATGATCCGCACTTGGTGGCTCTCCGGGAGACAGTGGTACAGGGTGGTGCCAATGAGGTTTCTATTAGCGAGGATGGTGTTCTGAGACTTCAGGGTCGCTTATGTGTCCCTAATGTTGTGCCTGAGGGGGAGGGTTCTAGAGGAGGCTCACAATTCACGGTATTCTATACATCCTAGTGCTACGAAGATGTATCGTGATCTGAGGCAGCACTACTGGTGGAGACAGATGAAGAAAGACATAGTGGAGTATGTGGCTAGATGTCTAAATTACCAGCAGGTAAATATGACCACCAGAGGCCAGGAGGCCTACTTCAGCAGATGCTTATACCTGAGTGGAAATGGGAGAGCATCACTATGGACTTCTTAGTCGGGTTGCCTCGGACTTTGTGGAAGGTTGATGCGGTTTGGGTCATTGTGGACAGGTTGACCAAGTCGGCACATTTCATTCCAGTAGCTACCCACTTACACTTATGAGAGGTTGGCCCAGATCTACATACGGGAGATAGTTCAGTTGCACGGTGTGCCTGTGTCCATTATATCAGATCGAGGTCCTCAGTTAACCTTGCACTTATGGAGAGCCGTACAGAGTGAGTTAGGCACCTGGGTAGAGCTCATCACAGCATTCCACCCTCAGACCGACGGGCAGTCGGAGCGGACAGTTCAGATATTGGAGGACATGCTCAGATCATGTGTGATTGACTTTTGAGGGCAGTGGGATCGATTTTTTCCTTTGGCCGAGTTTGCTTATAATATAGTTATCAGTCCAACATTGAGATGGCTCCATTTGAGGCCTTGTATGGTCGGCGATGTCGATTTCCCATCGGGTGGTTTGAGCCTGGCGAGGCTAAGCTATATAACACCGATCTGGTGAAGGATGCTTTGGAGAAGGTGAATTTGATTCAGGAGAGACTTCGCACAGCACAGTCTAGACAGAAGAGTTACGCAGATCAGAAGGTGCGTGATGCATCATTTATGGAGGGCTAGAAGGTTCTATTGAAGGTCTCGCCGATGAAGGGTATTATAAGGTTTGGGAATAGGGGCAAGCTGAGCCCGAGGTTTATAGGCCCATTTGAGGTGTTGAGACGAGTTGGGGAGGTTGCTTATGAGCTGGCTTTACCTCCCAGTTTATTAGGGGTTCATTCAGTCTTTCATGTGTCCATGCTCTGGAGGTATCATGCCGACTTCTCTCACGTGGTAGATTTCAGTACCATTCAGACAGATGAGAGATTGGGTTACGAGGAGGAGCCAGTTGCTATCATTGATAGTCGGGATCGCCAGTTGAGGTCCAAGAGGGTTTCCGCCATAAAGGTCTAGTGGAGGGGCAAACTAGTCGAGGAGGTGACTTGGGAGTCCGAGGAGGACATGCAGAGCAGATATCCACACTTATTCTGCACACCAGGTATGATTCTAGAACCACTCGAGGACGAACGTTCGTTTAAGAGGTGTAGAATGTAACGACCTGACTCTTTGTTTTGTGTTCGAGGACCCCGTGCCCCTAAATGAGACTCCCTGTAGCTGCTTTTACTGATTTATGACTTGCGGGGACGGGTGGTTCGAGGTTTGGAAGAGTTTGGAGTAGTATAGGAACATTTAGTTCCTTAAGGTTGGCCTTAAAGGCCAAGTTTGACTTCAGTCAACATTTTTAGTAAACGACCCCGGAATCGAGATCCGAAGATTCCAATAGGTTCGTATGATGATTTTGGACTTGGGCGTGTGTTCGGAACGGGTTTTGGATGACCCGGGAGAGTTTCGGCGCCAAATAGTGAAGTAAGAATGTCCTTAAGTTCAAATTGAGGTTTAGCACATTTTTTTGTGTTATCGAGGTCCGAACGGAATTCCTAGACCGGGAATAGTTTTGTTATGTCATTTATGACTTGCTCGCAAAATTTGGTGTCATTCCGAGTAGTTGTATGGTTCGGCATGTTGAAAGCAAATTCAGAAACTTGAAGTTCTTAAGTTTGATCCAATAGGTTTTGAGGTGTGATTTTTAGATTTAGCATTTTTTCGGGCGTTCCGAAGGCTCGAGCGAGTCCGTATTATGATTTAGGACTTTTTGGTATATTTGGACGGGGTCTCGGGTGGTCCCAGATGCCATTTGGGCATCGAGCGAGGCAAAAACCAGCCTAAAATGACTACTGGTGCACCAGGTCTGGTGCGGTCGCACCTACGGAGGTCCAGTCGCAGGTGCGAGACCGCTCCTGCGGTCCCAGTCTCGCATGTGAGACTCTTAAGGGAGTTGCCAATTTCCGCAGGCGCGGACCCCTTTTCCGCAGAAGCGGAGCCGTAGGTGCGGACTTTGCTCCGCAGGTGCGAAACCAGGCCACCTTCACCTCATCTGCAAGTGCGAGAATTTCCTCACAGATACGAGACCGCAGGTGCGGTCCTCGAGCCGCAGGTGCGGTCCTCGAGTCGCAGGTGCAAAAATCTTGAAGGCAGTGCACTTCCTTTTAAACACGGACTTAGCCATTTGTGAACACTTTTTCTTCATTCTTGGGCGATTTTGAGGGCATGCAAGGAGGGTATTCGACCTAACTACTGAGAGGTAAGTAATTTCTACTATGAATTTAGCCTATTACTTGAATTTTTAGGTAGATTAACACCACAATTAGTTGAAACCACGGGTTAGAGTAAAAACCTAGGTTTTTGACAAAAAATGGGAAATGACCAAGAATTTGTTGAGGAATCAAACAAAAGCTATATAATATTGATCCTTAGGCCATGGGTGATATTTTCCTTCAAAAAATTCCGGAATCCGAGCATGTGGGCCCGAGGGTGTATTTTGGGATTTTGCAATTTAGGTTGAAACAATCATTTAAATAGGGAAATTTCATACTTTTGAGTATAGATTGATTTATTTATGCAATATTTGACTAGTTTCAAGTCCTTGGGCGACGAATTTGGAGTTTCGGGCGCGTTCTTGACCCAGGAAGTAGACTTGACGCGAGGTAAGTCTCCTTTCTAACCTTGTAAGAGGGAGTTTTCCCCATAGGTGAATTAAATGATTATGTGTCATTATTGTGGGGGACTACTTACGTGCGAGGTGACGAGAGCCCGTGCGCAGTGACTATTATTGTTATGTCTGGGTAGTTAGGCCCACACCATATCATGTGAATTCCATTAAATTGAGTTATATGCTTTGTAAATTCATTGTATGCAACTTTGTTTTTAAGAAAACCAAGAATGTGATGCTTTAAAGGAATTGTTATTTGTAAAGAATTGAAAGAAAGATGTTGTGTTTGCATGCGACCGCTTCGCAATTTATATCCCGTGAGCAGAGTGATTCTTTCCCCTACTCTCATGGAGCGGGCCGTACGCCACGGCAGGTATTGATAGATGCATCTATGGTTCACGCCATTCGACCCTTCGGCAGTGTACATTTATTATTATTATGTTGGCCCTGGTCGGATGTCCTTATTCCACTATGCGCATGCTATTTGCCTGATATTGTTTATGACTGTTGAGTTGTGAATCATTCTGGAGGATCGAACTGAAAACTTGTAAATTGATGCTTCATTTCATATTCAGATTTATTTACGGTTCAATATTTATTTTCTTGCTATCCATGCTTACTTGTTGTCCTCTTTTAAATTATCACTTAAATACTCTGGTTACATATTGTTTATTTACTCATGCTACGCTCTGTACTTAATTGTACAAGTTCTGAGGCAAGTGCATCTGGGTTCCAGTCCGGAGCTCGTTCTTGAGTTTTTACTGGTCGAGGCTTCACGATGAGCTGCTCTTCTTGGCGATTTCCAGCAGCACTCTGGAGCTATTCTTTTGTTATTTCGGTCTATACTTACTCAGACAGTAGGACAAACTTTCATTCTTTTGATATTATTCTACTAGATGCCTGTAGACTTGTGACACTAGTTCCTTGCACACACACGCTAGTAGACTTTATTTTGGGATGTAATCGTAAATTATGACTTCATGATTATTTATTTTGCATAAAATTTGCCTAAGTTATCCGTTTCTACTTAAATGTCTCAAACTAAGTTAAGTGTTGAAAAATATTTTTGGTAAACTACCTGAAATCACTAGTAAATAAAGGTAGGCTTGCCTGACGGCGGTGTTAGGCACCATCGCTACCTGGGTTAGGATTTGGGTCGTGACATAATAAGTGAACTCATCTCGCTCCCTCTCAAGGCAAACAATAAACAAAAATCAATAACAATATCAACAAGGTATGATGTAAGCCTAAAACTACCCGGACATTGGCATAGCTAGTAGCCACATACGGAATCTCATTACCTCATGCGTACGTAGCCCCCACAAATAGAAGCACATAACATTTTAGTCTATCTATGGGGTTAATTCCCTCTTACAAGGTTAGAAAGGAGACTTACCTTGCTCCGAATTTCCACAACCGGCTCCCAAGCCCTTCCGACAACTCAATTCGGTGCATCACGCTCGAAAACTAGTCAAAAATCATGCAAATCCATAAACGTATGCTCAATTACTCATAAAAATCCAATTTATAACAATGCCTAACCCCGACCGCAAAGTCGAATAAAATCACCCTCGGGCCCAAGTGCCCGGATTCCGAAACTTTTCGAAAATAAAGTTTACCCATAACCTCATGAACTCGAATATATAATTTATTCCCAATTCCATGCCCAAATTCGTGGCCAAAATCCAAAAATATAAATTTCTAGGTCTTCTACCAAAACCCACAATTTCCACCAATTCCCATGTTCAAATCCATATGGAATCATGTATTTAACTTAATTCTTGCAAGAATTACTTACCTCATAGAAGATGATGAAATCGCCTCTCTTCAAAGGCTCCAAAATCGCCCAACCAAGGTGAGAAATGAGTGAAAAATGGCCAAATCCCGTTTATAAGAACATTCACTGCCTTCAGCCCTTTCCGCACCTGCGGTCAACTAGCCGCATCTGCGGTCTCGCAGGTGCGGCCAAAACCTCGCACCTGGGCATTCCTCCTGCCTGGCACGGATCCGCACCTGCGCCTCCCTTTCCGCATCTGCGCCTTCGCAGGTGCGGACATACCCTCGCACCAGCGCTCCTAAGCTCTTCTCCGCCCATCAGACCGGCGACCACTGGTTCGCACCTTCGACCCTTTTTACGCAGGTGTGATCGCATAAGATATCAGTTGCTTCAGCCCTTCCCCAAATTCCAGTTTCGATCCTTTAACCACCCGGAATCTACCCGGGGCCCCCGGGACCCCGTCCAATCGCGCCGATCAGTTCCAAAACATAATGCGGACCTGCTCGAGGCCTCAAATCACATCAAACAACTCCAAAACCACGAATAACGCCCCAATCCGAACTTGATGAAAGAACTTCAAACTTCTTCTTTCGATGCCAAAACCCATTAAATGACGTCGGATTGACCTCAAATTTTGCACACAAGTCATATTCAACACCTACTCCAACTTCTGAAATCAGAATCCAACCCCGATATCAATAGTCCATTTCCGGTCCAACTCCTCGAAAACCTTCGAATTTCTAACTTAGCCAAATGACTCCAAAATGACCTACGGACCTCCAAATTCACTTCCGATCATGCTCCCAATACCAGAATCACCATACGGAGATATTCCGAGACTCAGAATCCCAAACAAGAATCAATAACACTGAAATGCACTTTGACCCAAATTTATGAATTTTCTTCCAAAACGCCAACTTCCCCAATAGACGGTGAAACGCTCCCGGGTCATCCAAAACCCGATTAGAACATACGAACCAGTCCGAAATCCTCGTAAGAATATGATGGAACCTTCAAATCCCGATTCTAAGGTCATTTACTCAAAGATCCAATCTTAGTCGATTCTTCCAACTTAAAGCTTCCGAAACAGGAATTCGCTTTACAATTCAACTCCAAAACTCCCGGAATTCAATTCCGACCATGCAACCAAGTCATAATACCTGAAGTGAAGCTACTCATAGCCTCAAACTACTGAACGACGCGCTAGAGCCCAAAACGATCGGTCAGGTCATTACATTATTGATCAAAGTTTGGGGAAGGATCATCGATACTTGATTTAGGTCCCATTTATTATTAAGCTAGATGTCCCTAGTGGTGAGATAATCATCTTTTTGGGTTAGTGGCCCATTTATACAATGACGCAATGGAGGAGTATTGTAGATCAATTGACTATTCCAGACATTAAGACTTGAGGAATTGTAGGGAAACCAAGTAATTCCTTTGTCGCAAATATTCCAACCTTGAATAATGCTATACCAAATGAAGGAGGAGGATTTAACATTATTTCTTGAACCATGAAGCCCTAGGATAGTTTTTGCCCAAGGAGATTGAGTACTTGTGAGAAGTCTCCTAGAGAGATTGGCAATGTTGACTAGGTTTTTATTCTTCGAAGAGTGGATACCTAAGCCACCATCCTTCTTTTGTTTAGTGATGATGCCCCAGTTGATTAAGTGAAGTTTTTTTTTGAAGTAGTATGCGTGCCCTAGATGAAATTACGTTGGATTTTATCTATATTTTTAAGAATCTTGGAGGGGAGTAATGTATATTGCATTATATGGTTTAGGAGGGAATTAAGGCATGAGGTATCCAGGATGCTTTTGCCAGCAATATTCAGGAAATTTGTTTTCCAAGTAGCCAATCTAGCTAGCATGTTATCGAGAATGAATTGATAGTCAGAGACCTTTGGTTTGGAATTTGTAATCGAGAAACCTATATATTTACCAAAGGAGTAGATAATATTAATATTAAAAAGTTGGAGAGATTAGAGGTTGTATTCTTATGGCAATTTTTTGAGATAATGAATTTTGATTTTACCCTATTGATGCTTTGACCTGACATGCTGCAAAATAAATCCAAGCATTGGTTAATAGGAGTATCTGAGTTTTTGCTAATTTGTGCCACTAGGGTAAGATCATTTGCAAAAAACAGATGGGATAATTGGTGATTGTTTTTTCCTATAGTAACCGGATTCCAACATCTATTATTTATTTTGTGGTTGATAAGTACAGAAAATATTTTCAAATAAAGAATGAAAAGATATGGGGACATAGTGTTGATACCCAATTTTTTCCGTATATATTTAAAAAAAAATACATATGTACTTTCAAAATTGTGCATGAACATCAACCAGTATTTCCATAATTTTTCATAATTTTAAAGGATTTATAATAAATTTATTCCAGCATTTTAATATCTAAATAATTACTAATTGCATCACAAATAATTTTATAATAATTTTATTACTTAATTTTATCATTTATATTTATATTAATCTCTAATCATTTTAATTATATTTGTACCTTTAGGCTATAATTGCCATAATAGCACATATATGCATAATTACTTCATTTACACGGAAAATAAATTTTTATAATATTAAGTAATTATTTTAAATTATTTTCATATAGAAATAATATTTTTCATCATTCATTAATTATTTTATAAATTATTTTATTAATTTAAGTGGGTATTTAAAACATAACCCTTTTTATTAAATTTTTCGGACCTACCTAATAGCCCAATACCCTATCAGCCCAATAACCCAATAATTCATACCCATCACCCAAACCCAACTACCCATACCCATACCCGTCCGATTAACCCGCCCACCTAAAATAGCCAATCCTGACCGTTGATCTCAGAAGATCAACGACCCTAAAACTTCAACCCCTTTTTAATATAGAAAACCCCCAAACCCTACCTTATTTTTTCCAACCCGCCACCTTTGGATCCTCTACTCCACTCTTCTCTCTCACCACCTCAAACCCTAGCCCCGCCGTCACCATTTCTCCTACCATAAATGGAATCATTCTCCGATTCCTTACCTTATCTGCCCTTACTTCCTTACTTACTACCCGTCTTTGATGTTACTTGACTTATTTGCCTCAAAAGGCAAGTGTATCTCAAGAGACTCGAACCAGATCTGGTCCAGAATCTCTTATATTTCTATTATTCCCGTCTATGTTCATCCCAATACCTGTAAGTAGGAATATTTTTCATATCTTCCAGTTAGGGATTTGGATCTCTAGTTCAAATCAGAGTTTTGGTTCATTCTGGTCCGCTTTAATGTTATTATTTACCTTGTCACTCACGAATCTGGCTATTGTTGGTTGCATCTTTTACTTACCCTAAAACTAGGGTCCAGATCTGTCAAGATCTGAAACGATTTCTTATTTTTTGGCATTTTTTCTTTAGTATTTCAATATCCCTATCTCTATGTTTTATAGTTTCTGACTGATTTTATTTACCCTAAAATCAGGATTTTTGATTTTTAAAAACAAATCAAATCTGTTGTTTCATCTTCGTGTATCTAATATTTCTGACTGATTTTACTTACCCTAATTGTTTCCGTCTATATGTCTTTATATTTCTGCATATTTTATTTATATTAAAATTTAAGGTTTTCGATACTTAATTATTTTCCTTTAATGTTTCTATTTATCTGTCTCTGTGATTCTTGCCGTTAATTATGGACTAAATTTTGTTTGCCCTAAAAAGACTTTGAAATCTTTACTAAGGTTCCAGTATTTCCTTTTTTGTAATACTGGTACATCCTTATTTAGTTCGAGTTACCTGTTCTCATTGCTCCCTACCTTGTTTTGATCCGGCATCTTGACTACTGATTGATTTCATATAATGCTTTCCCTAAATTAAGTGGTGTTTAGCCTGATTTTATGCTATTTTGTCCCGTTAATTGATTGAAGCCGACTCCAATTGATTCCGAAGTTATTATCATGTCTTATTTGTGTAGGACTGATTCATTACCTTATTCTCTACCTTATTGTGACTATAAAACCCCTTTCTCATTCCCTTTAGAGGGACTCGAATCCTGATATTCTCAAAAAAACCTAAGTTCTCTTTGTTCTCTCTTGTTATGATTTCTGTACTAAGTGGTTATTATTTGGTCGGCTGAAAGCCAAGGCCAAATTATTCTGGAATTTAACTGCTATTGCACCTTTACTTGCTTTCTTCTCAACTGGTATGCCCTAACCTTTGCAATTCCATTCTCTATGCTTTGTTTGACTAGCATGTTTCAATTCGTAGCATGATTCTGGTCTTTCTATGACAATTTGATGATATTGTTAACCTAAGACTAAGTTATTTCAAATAATATGAATCCTCTCTAAGATTAAGGTTTAGTCTATTTTCTTGCAAGGTACTGTAAACATGTGATCACTTGTATGTTGCTTAACTCATATGTCTTGTCTATTTAATTCAAATGCTTTTGCCTAATTGCTTCTGTGTTTTAGCCATGACTGTTTTAAATACTATCATGAATACTTCGCTTAATCAGATGCCAACTTGTTTGAACTATGTGCTGAATGTGAACCTTGTTTGCTTCTTGGTGCACTTCTGCCTGCAACTCTGTGTTCTGAACTTTCTTTCTTCTGAAATTGAACTATTTTGAAATCTTCCCCTTTTCCTTTATATACTAGTTTTAAAACCCCTACTCTTAGTCATTTAGGTTCTCAACCACCCCTAGTGTGAGAACTGCCTAGGCTCCTTGAGACTCCTTTGAACTCTGACACACTGGGGCTGGTTTTCCAATCTTTTATGAGTTACCTTCTGAATGTGGTTCTGGTGTTAGCATTGCCCAGGGTCCCTGAGGCCCTTGGGAGCTTTGACACACTGGAAGCCTGGCTTTTAATGTGCCATGGATGGATCATTACTATACTCCAAAGCTGTTCTGTTGGAAGGCCTTGTTCCCAGTTTATATTGGGCCTATGAAGGCTTCCTATAGTATAATGGATACTATTATGTAATTTATTCATTCTGAGTTGTAATAATTTCTGTAATAACATATTTGGGGTTGATTAGTGAAAGGTTGGGGGTTTCCTTCTATTTTTGTTAAACTTGGGTTGAAATCCTGCCTATTGGTTTAATTATGTTGACCAAGTCATGTGATTGCTACTACTTGTTTAGAGATCCTGCCTATAGGAATTTCTTGATTGTTTAGTTCTGTACTTTTACACTCGCGTCTTAGAGATTCTGTTTATAGGACTTTTCATTAATTCTGCATTAGAAATCATGTCCTAGGATCCACACATTTTTTTTAAACCCCAACGCGCATTAGTGACCATGTCTACAGGATTCTGTTTATTTGAAATAATAACCTTTTCTGGCAATCTGTTTAAAATTCTACCTACATACGCTTAATAGATACCATGCTTATAGGATATAAAGATAAGTTCAAACCTAGAAATCATGCCTATAGGATTTAAACTAATAGATATCATGCCTATAGAGTGAAATCAGTATTCAAACTTAGAAATACTGTCTATAGGAGTTTAAATCAAGCCAGTAATTAGAAATCATGACTATAGGAAGTAAAGATCAGTCTCAACTTAGAAATCATGCCTATAGGGGTTTAAATCTATTATGCAATTAGCAAGAATGCCTATAGGACTTAAAAGGAATAAGAACCTGTCTTTATGAGTTAAAATCAGTAGTTCACTTAGAAACCATATTATATGTCTATAATAAACTCGTAGAAACCATGCCTATAGGATTCCGTTAATCAGTTCTGAGTTCGACCAATTCTGGCTATCACTTAGGCTAATCTGTAAGGGTTGCTAATGATTCTGGGCCTAAAAATTGTGACAATTTGCTTCCTGGAAGTGCCCAGATTCATGATTAATAAAATCAGTAGGCCAAGAAATAGGTCTCTATGATCGCTTTAATAAAACTGTTTCTTTACATTCTGTTTCTGCTCATATAGATATCCTGCCTATAGGATTCTAAAATTAACAAAGTATGTTGATTCAATTGTGTGCATTTGTTGCTTGTATGTGGAGGTCAATGTGATCCCTTATTTGTTTCTTTACATGAAAGTCCTATTTGTATTTTGTTTGTCGCCTAGGTAACAACTGAAGGATAGTAATTGTGTAGTAAAGAGATGATAGCCCGTGCACTAATGCTATGAGTAACACCCCAACTTGGGGAAGTTACAAAGTATTGCATGGAATGATCCTATAGGCTAAAAAACCTAGGACACCCCTCTTTAATCCCGTTTATAGTAACTTGTATTGTCCAAATTGTTTTCCTCCCCTTTTAGACTAATTCTCTTAATTTAAGTTCAGCCGAAACCCACCGTAGTGGACCTCGAGGGGTGCCTAACACCTTCCCCCCGAGGTAATTTGAGCTCTTACCTGATCTCTGGTGATGCAAACTGATTTAAGAGTTAATTTCTCCAGGTTCCCTAACGCACCTTAATCCGTTAGGTGGCGATTCTTCCAATCACTTACCCAATCCCAAAAAGAAGGAGTTGTCCCAGAAATGTCGAAACCCGACTTCGCGAGAAAAAGGGGGGGGGGGCGACAACATAGTGACTCTGCTAGGGATATTTCTAGGCTCTTACCATAACGAACCTAATTTTTGTGAATTAGTCTTTAAGCATGTCTTTATTATTCCGTCAATACTTTCATACCCCTTCCCCACTTTATGTGGATTTATTTGTCTATCTTCAGTTATTTACTATTTCTCTTTCTTGTTTTATTACTCTTTACTGTGGAAACTGACTTGTCTTTTTTTTTCTTTCTTAACTTCCTTTATAATTATTAAATACCGTATTTATCAGTTCTCATCGTTCAAATACGTGACAACGTGCTATTGTCTGTCGCATAAATCATGCTCAACATCATATTCCACTCGTGCGTAATTAATACCATAGCAACGCTTGATGAGTGTTTGCGCCCTTCTTATATAAACCTATCTGAATTTGGAAAGGCTTATTTTCGGTAAAACTAGTCGATCAACGTAGCAGTCGACGGTTCCATGCCTTTCCCCCTCAAGTCGTCTGCTTGAGGGTACCAATCTAGACTTCTATAGAAATATTACTCTGATTATAACTGTACATGCATCATGGTCAAACTTAGCCTAGGTTAATATGTTGTCCACATAATAACTCTTTAAGAAAAGCCTTGTCCAAAGTCTACCGAGGTTTCCATAATCCCAACAGACACAACCACGATATGTGCATTAATTTGGAGAAATAAGTGCCAATATACTAATCATTAATGTATAAATAGTCAAATCTGGAGGGGGAAAGGGTCTAACTCTATTTGTTTTGCAGAAAATGAGGCACGAAGTCCCCAGGTTCGGCATGGTCCGTAACATACCACCATTGTTGCTAGATTGGTGGGAAGATCTTCCGTCAAGTGATAAAAACCATGTGAAAAGAGTCCTTGGAAACCTACCTTCTTATTAGATATCCAACCAAACAACATGTTGATCGAAGCTGCTACTATGTTCTGGGACGGAGAAAGGGCCGTATTCCATTTTGGAAACATAGAAACGACCCCTCTTTTGGAGGAAATAGGGGGATTTGCTGGAGTACCTTGGGATAGTCCTAGTTTATTGGTGCCGAAAAATCGCACTCCCAGAGGGTTTCTGAAAATGATGGGTTGAAAAAAGAATGAATACCTGGTGTGTCTGAAGAAGTCATATGTATCCTTTGACTTCCTTTAGAGCGATACAATCACAACAAATCCTACCGTATCTTCCATGACGAGTTCTCTATCACTTCCCTGGGTTGGATTCATCACAGGGTTTTCGTGTTTATCGTCTGCTTCTTGGGTATGATAGTGTTTCCAAGAAAAAAGGACAGAGTTCACACCAGACTGGCCATGGTAACCAAAGATTTAATGGGGGGAATCGAGGGACAAACATATACTATTGTCCCTATGATTATAGCAGACATATATCGGGCTTTGGATCGCTGCCAGAAGGGGTTCAAACAATTCGAGGGTTGTAATCTGCTGCTACAAATTTGGTTGCTAGAACATTTCCAGAGGGGTCAATACTGCCAAGAGTTTTCACGAAGACCGTGGAACGATCACATAGACTTTCATCACCCCAAGAGAATGACCTTTATCCCAGATAGGTTTGCTCAACCGGAGAATGCTACAGAATGGGTGTAATTTTTTGACAACTTGATTGAGGACCAGGTTCAGTGGATGTTTCAGTGGTTCCCCACCAATAAGTTCATAATCCGATCTAGGGACGCTCCACACTTGGTGTTGATCAGGTTAAGGGGTATACACCCCTATGTTCCTATCAGGGGCATGAGACAAGCTGGTAGAAAACAGATTATACCACGAGTTCTCAAAATGAGTCACTACAGGGCGGATTTCCAAGATGACGTCATCCCTTATAAATGTGAAGCTCAACATATGTGGCACTTGAAGATTGTTGTGGAAAGGGACACCATCGAGCCGGATCGATATCACGCAGGGCATGTGTACTTTTACCCATCATGGTTGGAGGACTGCATAGTAGGAATAGTCGAGCCAGGGGTCGGTCGAGGGTAGAGTCGTAGATGAGGCTGCCGAAGCACAGGTGAAGTATAACAGACTGCGCAAAAGGGTTTGCAAGTCCGAGGCTGATCATCTAAAACAACACAAGACTAATATGGAGTTAATCAATGAATGGAGGGAAATGGCTACCAGATCGAATGAAAGGCTAGAATATCTGGAGAAGGGTTTGATGGAGTTGGAGGGGAAGATGAGGAAAAGAGTCATAGATTGCCAGAATGCTGAAGGTATTGAAGAAGGACATCTCACCAGGGCATACCTGCTGGTGGACATGCACGACCTGGGGATCCAGATCGATGGAGCCAAAAGAACCAGACCTGGAGAAGGTCCTTCTGGGACCAAGTAGATTAGGCTTATTCATTTTTGCTTTTCGAATGTAATAAGGCCAAGTGCCATTAGTGACTTACCTTATTTTCATTTTAGATTCATCTTATTTATTGCGTTAATGAAATGATGCAATTATTGGCATTAAAATTATCCAAATCTACTTGTCGCTAGGCCTACCTGGGGCACAACGAGGCTCCGAAGTTAGGAAGCCAATTTACATTCCTGCAATATGTGTTTAAATACTGCAAACATTTTTCAGAACTCTCACTAACTTGGTTACCTTTTATTTTTATTTCTTTTTGATTATTCCCATCCCCTAAGGCTGGTTCACGCATACTGGCATCATCATCATATCACACCAGATCCAGAGGCCCTCCACCTCCTCCTCCTCCAAGTGCATCAAAAGGCAAAGGGAAAGCTAAGATGGATAATATGAGTGGTGACAACACCGCACATGCTGAGAATGTGGAAACTTCTGATGGTCGGAGTACTCCGACA
Organism: Nicotiana paniculata; assembly: GCA_005239505.1. Taxonomy (NCBI): domain Eukaryota; kingdom Viridiplantae; phylum Streptophyta; class Magnoliopsida; order Solanales; family Solanaceae; genus Nicotiana; species Nicotiana paniculata. Next base: position 20,982 of record MDKI01224971.1, read on the forward strand.
CCAATTGACTTGGTTTTGTGGCTTGAAAAGAAAATACTTGAACTACATGGTGAGCTTGAGCAGGTCCATATTTTGGAAAATCTCTCCCTCACACTAAATGTCCCAGATATCAACCATCCAAATACCCAAAACCCGGCCCCACCTCAGAATACACCCAACCAACGCCCACAGAATCCTCCCGCACCCCACCAATATACAACCCCTCCTCAAAATCCTTTAAAAATACCTACACCACCTCAACATCAGCACCTCCCGACTCAATATCCGCAAACCACTTACCACACTCCTCAAAATACCCCACAACCTATCCCCGATCCCCAAAATTCAACCAATGATCACCACTATACCCAAACTCCTGGCCTTCACCAAAACAACCCCATATACGTGGAAACCTTACCCCACTCTACTTAACCAATCTTATATACACCAGAATCCGCCGAGAAGGACCTGCTCATTAAGAACATGGCAAAAAAGCTCAAGAAACTCACAAGCCGGGTTCAGGGTGTTGAAGGAGGCAAAGGAATCGAAGGTCTGAATTACGAGGATTTGTGCATTCGGCCAGATGTGGAACTGCCGGAGGGTTACAAACCTCCCAAGTTTGAATTTTTTGATGGAACAGGTGACCCAAAGGTTCATTTGAGAACTTACTGTGACAAGCTCGTAGGGGTTGGAAAGGACGAAAAGATTCGCATGAAGATATTCATGAGAAGAGTCACTGGAGACGCCTTATCTTGGTACATAAGCCAAAATCCAAAGAAATTGACTAATTGGGTAAGCATGGCATCAAATTTCATGGATAGATTCAGATTCAACACGAAAAATGCACCAGACGTCTTCTATATCTAGAATCTCAAGAAGAATCCCACTGAGACTTTCCGCGAGTATGCTACTCGATGGAGGTCAGAAGCAACGAAGGTCAGGCCGGCATTAGATGAAGAGCAGATGAACAAATTCTTTATCAGGGCTCAGAATCCATAATATTATGAAAGGTTAATGGTAATAGAGAATCACAAGTTCTCTGATATCATCAAGCTCAGAGAAAGGATTGAGGAAGGTATAAAAAGTGGAATGGTGACAAATTTTGAGGCACTGCAAGCCATGAATAAAGTACTACAATCAGGTGGCATATCAAAGAAGAAAGAAGCGGGAACAGTAATGGTTGCCCAAGGTCCGAAATCTCCATTTGTGTACGAGACACCTCCAACCACATACCAACCTTCACCTTCCAGATATCCTCAATACGCTACCGCCTACCACACCTATAATACCGGACTAGCCTATTATCATTCACCTCCAATTCGTCCAAATTACCAAAAACCCAAGCCCAATTTTGATCGCAAACCACCCAGACAATACACCCCCATTGCTAATCCCATTGACCAAATGTATGAAAGATTAAAAGTTGCTGGATATGTCACTCCTATTCCGGCCGTGGCTATGGAAAACTCATCACAATGGGTCAATCCAAACAAGACGTGTGCGTACATTCCTGTATGAAAGGACATACTATTGATGAGTTCCGCACCCTGAAAGATAAGATCCAAACACTGATTGATACCAAGGTCATACAGTCGAAAGAAACCACACCCAATGTCTTCAACAACCCCTCCCATATCATAGGGGTGAAGGAGTCAATGTAATAGAAACCGATGAAGCATGGGATCCCGAGGATCAATCAGACTTATTCGGGAAGGTGATGATCCTAAGAAGCTGACAGTCATGCTCAATCCCATTGTGGTACAGGTACAACCGCCAGTCAAAGTTGAGGTAGCCACATTGGCTCCTTTTGAAGTAGAAGTGACACCACCTGCAGCTACGCCTGCTTCGTTTGAGGTAGAAGTATCCACCCCTTTCACTGTGACGGTGACATCCACACCACCCTTTAGTTCCAATGATGTACCTTGGGATTATGTTGTCGAAGCTAGGAGAAAAGGGAAAGTAAAGACGGAAGAGTCCGGCTCTGCACGAGGAATGATCAGAACAGGAAGAATTTACACACCTGAGCATTTGGGAGAGACCAGTAAGCAAGCTTCTAAAAAACAAACCGTAATTGAAACTGGTCCAAACGACCTTTGGAGGAAAGTACAAGCAAGGGAGTATTCTGTTGTTGATCATCTGAATAAGACTCCCGCCCAGATATCCATCTTATCGCTGCTGCGAAATTCCCAGGCACACAGAAATGCTATGATGAAGGTACTGAATAAAGCATATGTTCCCAACAACATTACTAGCGGAGAAATGGCTAACATGGTGGGACAAGTGTTGGAAAGCCATAAGATCACCTTCTATGAAGAAGAATTGCCACCTGAAGGATTAAGCCACAACAGGGCACTACACATCACAGTGCAATGTGAAGATAAGTTCATTGCCAGAGTTCTGATAGACGGAGGGTCCAACCTCAACATCTGTCCGCTGACAACCCTGAAGAGGTTAGGCAAGGGCCTACATGAAATATGAGCAGGATCTATGAACGTGAAAGAATTCGATGGGTCACAAAGAGCCACGATTGGAGAAACCAACCCATGCTTGCAAATGGGTCCTACCTGGTTCGATGTTGAATTCCAGGTGCTAGACATATCCGCTTCTTAGAATCTGTTGCTAGGACGACCTCGGATACATGTCGCTGGAGCTGTCGCATCCATTTTGCACCAAGTGGTAAAAATTTGAATGGATCCATCAAGAAGTGATCATCCATGGAGATGGGAGCAACACCAATTACACTAGTTAGACTGTTCCGGTAGTAGAAAATAGAAGGAAGTTGGGTGGAGACACCTACCATCACATCGAGAGTGTTAACGCGATTGAGAAGGATAAATGGTGGAGTAGAAAAATAGAGAGTATACTGGCATGGGCAGGGTATGAACCTGGTAAGGGGCTTGGTAAAAAGCTTCAAGGTATCTCCAAACCAGTACAGCTGAAGCACCATGGCACAACCTTCAGGGTCATATATCAGTATACATGGAAGGAATATCAGAATTGGTCGCCACCATGGCATGGTATATACTATCCTCTTGAGAAACACGTGCCGCACCTGAATCGGACCTTCCATCATGCCGATACATTATGGGGATCAGAAGAAGAAGAAGCCTTGGCAGCACTGAGGAATTTGTTTTGGAAGACGATGATATGGATTGTTGTGTAATAGTTGAGGAGGAGGAGGAAGAAGGCCTCACTATCCAAACAGTGGAGAAGGGAGCATCTCTCAAGAATTGGACCGCTAAACCATTAAGGGCATGACGAGTCTCGGGGTAGCAAGGCTGATAGCATTGTTTACTTTTGAAAATGATTTCCTCTTTGGCATTTCGTTTTAAATAGTATTTTACTTTCAGTGTTCCGTTTCGAAAAACATTATTTCAAATCATTTTGTTTAACGCTTTAAATGGATTGATGTTTTATTATTACTATTTTCTTTCATATCTTCATCCCTACAACTTTACTATTTCTTACCTTGATGAACCAATGGCTGCGACATGTAATGAGATAATGCAACAGAAGGATAGTGACTCAGAAGAAATAAAAGAAGAAGATGTGATACCGTAAGAGATCGTCAGAGAAGTTGAGAACTTTGAGAACAAGCCTAAGTCCAACATGGACGAGACCGAGATAGTCAACTTGGGAGATTCCGAAATCGTCAAGGAAACCCGCATAAGCATCCATTTGTCACCGTCAGAAAAGGAAGAATACACTCGTTTCCTGAAAGAATATTAGGATATTTTCGCATGGTCATATGATGACATGAACGGTTTGAGCACATCCATAGTGGCTCATAAATTGCCTACCAATCCAATATGTCCGCTAGTAAAGCAGAAGCTCAGAAAGTTCAAACCTATACAGTTTACACCGGGACAGCTGGTGTTGAAACAAATCTTTCCACATCAAGATGAGTCCAAAGGGAAATTCTCTCCCAACTGGAAAGGTCCTTACATGGTTCACAAAGTACTGACAGGAGGAGCACTCATACTCGCAAATATGGACGTAGAAATCTGGCCAAAGCCTGTCAATTCAGATGCAGTCAAAAGATACTATGTGTAAACTATTTATGCTTCTTCATATGATGTAA
>ML303910.1:0-26462 GCA_005239505.1 Nicotiana paniculata
CTTAATTCTATGGCCCACTTGGCTAATCTTCCTGAAAATTCTTGTTTATGCAGAATATTTCTTTAGGATATCAAGTCACAACGGTGATTGGGTGACATTGAAAATATGATCGTAATTTTCTATATGCCATTATTAAAGCTAAGGCTAACTTTTCCAGATGTGGATATCTAGTCTCAGCATCTAGCAAAGTTTTACTTACATAGTAGATAGGTGATTGCTTACCTTTTTCTTCTCTTACCAATACTGCACTTACAGCAATTTCTGAAACAGCCAGGTAGATGTACAATCTTTCCCCTTCTTTTGGCTTTGAAAGCAGCAGTGGTTTCGATAGATAAATTTTCAGATTCTTGAGGGGTTGCTGACATTCTTCAGTCCATTCGAACCGATTTTGCCTTTTGAGAACTGATTGCACTCCAAAAGCGCATTTTTCTGGATTTAGCTTCATATTATACCTCTCGTATCGAACCAATCTTCAAGAGTTTCTGTACCTCTTCGTCGATCACTTGGTTCTTGAATGGTCCTTGCTTTCTTTTCTTCTCTTCGACCGGGGCCCAGCCTCGTGCCTATATACACTTTCTGTTCAGGATTTTTTTCAGACAATGGAACAACTTTGAGCTCTTCCGTAGTTATTTTTATGTGCTCGTCTTCCTCCGGTTCATGAATGACGTCCGGTCTGGAATCTGCATCCGTGTGTCTAATGCACCTTCCGTGGTAACTTGATTCACCTTCTCGTAAGTATTTTTGTTTCGTACCTGTTTTAGCAATTATACCTTTTATACCTATTTGGGTAGTAATTTCTTCCATGCATGTTTGGGCGGTGTTACCCGCTTGGGAGATTCCCTTATCTTGTGATTCTTCCACCTCTATTTTTTTGTTGTAGTGTACCACGGAATTTATATTCCTTGCGGTTTGCTGATCGCCTCTAATTTGCTGAATCCCCCATTTAGAGGGGAATTTAATTACCTGATGCAATGTGGAGGGTATTTCTTTCATGTCGTGGATCCATGGCCTTCCCACGATTACGTTATAAGCCATGTCAGTATCGATGACTTGGAACCTGGTACTTTTGATCACCCCCTCAGCATAAGTGCTAAGCTCAATTTCTCCTTTTGTTATAACCGTAGAGTTATCAAACCNCAACACTCTTTTTACGTTATTGTCATGAATAAGTAAAGATATTACCAGAGCATCGTTGTGCATAAGCATTAATCCGCCGATATCTGCATCATCGAAGGTTGATATTTTCTGGATCTAGATGAGGATGAGACTACGTCTCTTCCTGGTAGTCTATAGTCTGACCTAGTATTTTCAAACCTGGGACGGATATCACGTCCTGAGGGTCCTAAGTAAGGATCATACCTATTTTTACCTGATCTTCTGTCTGATTCAGGACGTCTGGATCTGGAATGACCTTCATCTCTTGAACAAGCAATGGTATCTTCTTCTATTCTGAGTTTAGAACTATACCTGTTATAAACATCGTTCCACATTGTAGCTGGGAATTCTCTCAAGCTTTCCTTGAGTCTTCTCGTGGCTTCTGAGATTTTGTCATTTAGATTACTTGTGAATGACATGGCTTCCCAATTATCAGGCACCCTTGGTAGTTGCATTCTTTCTCGTTGAAACCTGTCTACAAATTAACGAAGTAGTTCCATGTCTCCTTGTTTTATTTTGAATATGTCTTCCATTCTTTTCTCAACTTTTTGTACACCAGAGTGTGCTTTTATAAATGAATCCGCAAGCTCAGCAAAAGAGTCAATAGAATTTTCAGGGAGAAGAGAATACCAGGTTAGGGCTCATTTGGTAAGTGTTTCCCCAAATTTTTTGACAAGGACTGATCAATCTCTTGTTTTGTTAAGTCGTTGCCTTTTACTCCAGTAGTGAAAGAAGTCACATGATCACGTGGGTCAGTTGTTCCATGATATTTGGGAACGTCAGGCATTTTAAACTTCTTGGGTATAGGCAAGGGTGCCGCACTTGACTTCCAAGGTTGTTGAGAATATCTATCAACATCAATTCCTTTGATGATAGGCGGTACTCCGGGAATTTGTTCGATGCGATCATTTTGCTCCTTCATTTGTTTCTGCATGGTTAGCAGTAATTTTTGTAATTCTGAGTTATTAGATATACCTGGTCTCGCTTCGAGAGATTCATTAGGAGTATCTACCCTTCCTGAGTTTGCCAACCCAGATTGAGGATTTTTCATGGTGATGGTATTATTTTGGGGGTGGTGGTGGTGTTGGTGGTGCAGGTAACGCTGCCGGTAATCCCCTCGCAAATTCTTGCAAAGCTTGGCTCACATACTCTGCAATCATTTGCTTTACTCGATCTTGCTCAACCGTTTGATCATTATTATCATTGTTGTTATTGGATCTTTCTGGGGATTGTTCCCTTGAACCACGTGGGGTTCTTGAAGGTGATGGAACTGGGGTTCCATTCCTTTGCTGGGTGTTGTCGTTGGAGTTCGACATAGTTCAGAGGATATCGCTTAAAAAGCAAACAAATATTATCAGATTCCCGGTAACGGAACCACTTTGTTTAACCAAAGAATTAGATCCTTTGACTAAAGCTATTTCTAGGATGAACACGGGTTACTGATAATCAAGGAAATAGAGAAAAACGAGTAATAGACAATATTGCAGAAATAAAAAAAAGAAAAGTAGACTGTATTCGAGAATCAGATGCCTTTACAAGCTTTATTCCCCTCCCTTATATGATTTGAATTGAAAGAAATATCTCTTGCATTTGTTATGCCTTGAGAATAGTAAGTGCATTAGTTGTGACGCTTAGGATCAGTTTTTTACTCTTGTATAAGTGATTTAAATTGTATGTTCTTAACTTTGCCTAACTGCTTTGACTAGAGTGTCTTGAGAGTCCAATCCTGAGTGAGTCATGTGCCATGTGTGTGTGAGATTTTTTTATTATTCTGCATTGAATTTGATGTCTAGAACTTGCCATGTGTGTTTGCAAAGCGAAATAGTAGTTTTATTCAGTCTTGGAAGTGATATAAGCATTTCTTTGTTGATCAAGTTATATGTTATTACCCACCTAATTGTTATATATCTTAACTAACTCCTTTAAGCCTGTAATCCTATTTTATTTGGCAACCACATTACAAGACTTACCCATTTATTTGAATTGACCGTCTATCTGAACCTTGTACCTCCCAAGAGCACTTGAAATCATTATGAACTTTGTAAAAGTTGAAGTGTGAGGTGGTTGGTTTGGATTTTGAGTGGAACTTATGAAATAAGGAGAAAGGTGCATTGTTTGAAAAAGTAAGAGCCACTTGAGGTGAATAAGAAAAGAAGAAAAAATATAGTTGTATTGTTGTGTAAAATATTGTTTGATAGTGGTGACTCTTGATGTAATTGTGCTTAAAGAAAAAGTGAGTTAATGCATATTGATGTGAAGGTGGAGTTATGGTTTGAAATAAGTGTGAGGTATAGTCACTCTTATATCTAAATGTATCATACTCGTCCCGCAGCGTACATTACAAATAATTAAAGTCCTACTTGATTCTTGACTAAATGAGCTCAATTAGTAGAGTAGTACACTAGCACAAGGTTCCCTACTCCTAAAAAAAATAAAAATTAACTACACCCGGTTAGAAAAAGACCCTTGAAAAAGAACCGCGACACAAAGAAAAACCAAGGGGGAATTAATGCACTAACTACAAAAGAAAATATTTATTTTTTTACCTTTTTCTTTCGACTTAATTCCATCAAGAAGCCTGTCTAATAATATCCATCGTCGGGAAAAATCAAAAAATTTAAATTTTTTTTGTTTTTTCAAATTTTTCTACTACTCAAACTAATAAAAGCAAAAAAACAATCAAACTACTAAAGCAAAAACTAATACAAATATACATACAATATAAAATTATCCCCCACTCCACACTTTAAGTTGTGGCATGTCCCCATGTCACACAATTAAAAAGCATATAGTAGAGAAAACTTCCCTGAATCTCTAGTCGGGGTCTGAATCAAAGTCGGGCTCCTTTCCACGCGCCTGACTTAGTGCACACATCCATGCAGACAAATTTTTCTCAGCCTTCTTGGGGTACAACCCACACTTATATTTTTCACTAACATCAGTCTTCCCTTCACCTTCCACTACACACTCGCAACTGGCTTCTCCTTTTTCACCCCTGTCTCTACATTCATCTCAAAATTTACGGTCACCTCACCCACTCTAATCATGAGTTTCCTATCATGTATGTCCAGTATAGCTCTACCCGTTGCTAAAAATGGTCTTCCTAAGATGAGGGGGACCTCTTTGTTCTCCTCCATATTCACCACTATGAAATCTATAGGAAATATGAACTTATCCACCCTCACCAAAACATCTTCTACTATCCCCTCAGCTGTTATAGTCATTTGGTCTGCCAGCTGCAAAGATATTGGTACCGACCTTATCTAAAGATATTGGCACCGACCATATCTTTTCAATCTCCTTCTCCAGTTTCCTGTAAATGAAAAATGCCATTAAATTAATTGAGCCCCCAAAATCACATAAAGATTTATCAAAATTAATAGAGTCTAAAGAGCAAGGTATAATAAAACTCCCTAGATCTCCACACTTTTGTGGGACTTTATTTTTCAATATTACACTGCAATGCTCTATGAGCTTCATTACCGATGCCTCTTCTATCTTTCTCTTCTTTGTCAGGATTTCCTTCAAGAACTTAGCATAAGCTGGCATTTGTGAGAGAACTTCCGTGAATGGCATGCTTACATTAACCCGTCTCAGCATATCTAGGAACCTCTCAAACTGCTTGTCCATCTTTTCTCTATAGAGCTTTTGGGGAAAAGGTAGAGCAGGCATGTGCTTGCTCACATCATCAAATTCCTCCCTTCTTGAAATTTCTTCCTTTTTCTTTTTCTCAGCTCCCTTCTTGCCTTTCTTCTTCTCATTCTTTTTATTATGTTCAATTTCCAGCTCCTTCCCACTTTCTTTTTCAGGCGCAAATTCTTTTTGAATTGGAGTGGGATCCTTCCATACATGCCCGCTTCTTAAGGTCACAACATTTACTGTTTCTTTGGGATTCTGTTCAGTATCAGATGGTAGGGTACCTGGGATTCTCTTAAATAATATATTTGAAATTTGTCCCACTTGTCTCTCCAAGTTACGCAAACTTGTCCCAAGTTCTTTAATAGCTTCCCCATGAGCATCTAATCTCTCATAGGTCTTGAAAATGAATGACTTCATCAAATCTTCTAACCCAGACTGAATTGGTTGTTGAGGCTGAAACTGCGGCCTTTGATTCACAAAACTAGGAGCTCTTTGAAATGTGGAGTTATTTTGTTGCCATGAATTTGCTGTATCCCCAGGTGAACTCCATGAAGGGGTGCTTCTGGACCATTGCATTGAAGTTGTAGTTACCCACAACATTAACTGTATTGGTAAAAAAGAGTTTCACACGTAAGCCTACTCTTGACAACTCAGCCAGTTATGTGGACACAGGAGAACGCGACAACTGTATGTGATACTTTGAAGAGGTACGGAACAAAGAGGCACGATTCAATAAACCCTCGAGCTCATCAGCCACGAGAAACTCAACCTGGTCAAGACAGGGAAGAGACACGATCAAAATGAATCTGGACAAAGCTACGGGCAAATTCAAGAACCTATAATTGAGTACTCATACGTTATGTAACCGTACCCCAATTACCGCTATCCTTTTTAACGCCCCATTAATGTCATAATTAGTCATTAATAGGCAATCATAGCAATAGTTGTACGTTATATCAAGGAATCTCCTACGGGAAAGCTTATGGTTCACCTTTTATGGCACATGAATGTCGTTTCTGAGAGTGAGTGAATTCTTTCTATCTTGAGTTCCTAATTATTCTGGAATTTTATGTGTGTGGAACTACTCTCTTTTGTTGTGTGAGGGAATTTGATTCATGAAGGAAAGGTAATGTCATTGACCTCTATGTTAGGGTAAGTGAGTAAGTTGTGAATAATGCCTGGTACTTGTGAGTCGAATCTTGAGGCGAGGATGTTACACTATTGTGCTTAGTCTATTTTAAATATTCTTGGTGTGATGAGTCTTGAGTGTTGTTTAATAAAGTTGTGTCTATATAAAATATAGTTTGATTGCTCGAGGAAGAGCAATGGTTTAAGTGTGGGGTGTTGATGGTAGGCTATAATTTCATGTTTTAGTCGATTATTAGATTCCAATTTATTGCACTTCAGTTGAGTTTGAGCTTTCATCGCTAGTGTTTTACATTAATTGTGTGTTTTACGCCTTGTACGAGTGATTCCGAGCTATGTAGATGTCATGGAATAAATTCAAGTGATTTGGAGATTTTAATTCTGAGTAAAAGTCCAATGAATTAAGTCGGGATCGTGTTCGGGGATCAACGGATAATAGTTAAGAATGAACGAAGAATAGAGTAGGTATATTGTGCGCTGCCTAGTAAAATGCACATAAATCCTTGCTCAAAACTCCGTTTGGGCGCCACAATATATTTATGAAAAGATAATTCAAAGGGCTACAACTTTCATATTTTACGTTATTTCCGATTCTCAACATAACAGGGTGAATAGTTCGCGGAAAATGTCCGGCGGCGCACTGATCGCGCATATGGGGCAGAATAGTGTGAAAAGTGCGACAGGTGTGCGGCCGCGCACGTCCTGTCCGAGAAAAGTGTCCTTTTTCGCGTAGGAGAAGGTGTATGTATTTGGGCCTGACACTACTTGGTATATATACATGAATAAATGGTATTTTTGGAACTTTTGACATAATTTAGACCTAAGGAAGCTAAGGAAAAGAGAGAGAAGCAAGAGCACAAGGATTTCACCATTCACCCTCACTCAAGACAAGGGTTAGGATGTTTTATGTTTTACTTTGACTTAAACTTAATTGTGATGAATTTATCCATATTCATGGAGTAATTCTTTCTTAGGGATTGATGGATTTGGTGTTTTGAGAATTGTTTGTGGATATTTACTCTAGTGTTTGTCGTTTTGGGTATTTTTATTATTATGTACATATTCACATGTTTATGTAATCGAAAGAGGCATAACTTTTGATATTTTGCATTATCTTGTTGGTTGAATTCATTGATTCTTATTAGTAAGCGAAAGAGGCTAGTTGAATTAATGTTTAGACCTAGTTAGGAGGATAATCGAAAGAGGTTCTCCTAAGGATTAACCCACTACGAATTCTTGCATATCTTCAATGAGCTTAACTTTATTTATATTGTGAGGTTGATACTTAATCGAGAGAGGAGTTTCTGCTTAACGTTCGAACTAATAATAGAGTGAAGTCGAGAGACTCACTTGAACCATAGAGTGTAGTAACTAGAGTTAATTCCCAAACAAGTATCTTGCACCTATCCAATCAACCCTTATTTCATCCTACTAATATCTTCTTGCTTACGTTTGTTGAAATTTTCATTAGCCAATAGTTGGATTGTTAGTTAATTAGTTCTAATTCACACAACTCCAAATTATTGATCATCCTAAATAGCAATAAGACTAGAAGCTGCGAAAATACTGTTTAAATCCAATCCCTGTGGATACGATATTTTTTATACTATATTCGACTAGCGAGCCTAGGTTTATACGCCGGTTTTGTGCTCGTCAACACCCTGCAGGAACGAACTCCTCAGGGTGTGGTTCCACCGCAGCCCCGTCGGTGGCGGGTCGTGATGAAGAGGTGACCTCCTTTTGCGGGAAATTCTTAGAAGTTTTTTCTATGTAGAACAGAAGAAAAGGAAATTAGGAAGAAATGTTTAGCTGTTTGCTAAAAGTTCAAGAAATTTGGGTGCAAGAGTTGGAGAACAGAGGGATTTTTGAAGAACAAGAATAGGAGGAGCTTTGAACGTATAGTTTGAATGAATGAAAGTTAGGATATTTATAGTTTGCTGGTGACGGTTTAGAACCCGTAATGGCCGACCAGAAACTAACAGGAACTTAATGCCTTGGTAACTGGACTGACAGGACGTTTCGGTATCCGTTTGTCGCTTACGTCATAGTCGGGTGTCTCAGTGGCCGTTTGTCGCTTACGTCATGGCTCATCGAGACGGGATTCAGAAATTCATATTGTTTCTCGTCTTTTCTCCAAGAAACGAGGGACTATATGTATACGGTCAAAATCAGGTTCTCCTTTTGTGTGACTAATCGAGACTAGAATATGATAGGTTAGAGTTCGATCTCGAATTATATCGAACTGAGGTGCAAAGTTATATCGTTGAACTCGAGACCCCGGGACCGAACAAAATCGAGATCGGACGAGATCGAAGGAAATTTGCCAAGCCGAATAACAGAAGGACAAAATATCTGCGACCGGTTATAGATCACGGCGGAAATCTCGGCACGTATCAAGGATAGGCCGATTAATTAGCAAATCATGAGATTTTTTACATTGTACAGAATTGTATCAAGAGTAAGACTCGCCTACTATATGAAAAGGGTCTGATCATTTGTAACAGACATCGCATTACACAACATAAAGCAATATACTGTCATTTTCTATCTTTTATCATCTTGTTATTCTGTTCATACATCAGTTGACACATCTCTTGGTTCAAGGATGATCGAACTTGAGGGCCAAGGCTGTTCGATTTGCGTGGTTTGCATTTATTCTTTTATCGTCAATTTCAATATTAATTTGTTCTCTTAATTTGTACCAAGTTATATCAGGTATCCTAAAATCACGTATAAATTCAATTGTTATCTGATTTTTAGGGTAAACAAATATAAATGGCTCCTAATATATAACATATGATAAAACTAAAATATTTAGATTTGGTATAGTAGATGATATACATGGCCGACGTGTCAAAGCATGACTCTAGTATGATTTAACTTACATATACTTACTGTGAATTTTTTTTTATTTAACTTAAGTGATAGAAATTTATTTAACACGGTGTATATATATATATATATATATATATATATATATATATATATATATATATATATATACCAGCACGTGTAAACATATGCTTCTTTAATCCCTTATCATGTGTTACTATATGTTTCTTTGCTGTTAATAACTTATAATACATAGTGTAAAAAGTCCTTATCATCATATAAGCAGCCCATTTCTTATTATTGTTTATGTGATGTAAAACATAACAAATAGTCTATCAAACTATACCTTTTTAGGACACTAATAGGCTCGCATACTGCAAGGAAGAAAGAAAAATAGAGGTGCATGTGATGGACGGATCGGAGAATACTTATTATTATTGGATGTTTACATCAAATGATAAATTATAATAAATGATGTTTATATATAATTTTAAATAATATCCTCTTTATTCTAATATGACACTCTTTTCTTTTTAGTATTTATTATTCAGAAATAATTTATTTTTAGAATTTCTATTTTTATTCTTAATGAATTGATTTACAGCCACATAAATATCTATGGTTGTTTTAAAAAAAATTAAAAGTTTTTTTTTCTCTTAAATTTTGTGTCAAGTCAAACACTATCACACAAATTGGGACCGAAGGCGTATATTGATTTATTTAATTAATCACTTAACTATAATAAAGTAATAAAGTTTAATGTAAACAAGGGATATAAACAAGTATTCTAAGCTATGACCAATCAAGGAAAGAGAAAATAGACATCGCAGAATATTAATTAGGAGTGTATTAATAAAAAAAATATGGATAATTGATCTAATCCCCAATGCTAATCCAGAATGGCAGACACTCCCACCAAACTATCAAAAGCAAACACTTGTTCAAGAGGACTTGTAGTTGTAGCTGCACATTACGAGAAAAAAGAAATTGGGAAAACATAAGTAATTGCCCCTTAATTCGTCCTAAACATTATTTATACACCTCTATTTTAGGGGTTACCTAATATCTCTATCCTTATTTTCATATAATGGAACTAATACAGTAATATCTATTAATTCAAAAAAAAAAATTGTAAAATTGTTGGAAACACTTAAGTAGGCGTTTGGACATAAGAATTATAAAATTCCATACAAATTAAAAGATTGTATTAAGCTGAACCATAAGGGAAATACTTAATTTCTTTATATTTATTAAAATCAGATATAGTGTGGTACGTGATTAATAGGTCATACATTAACATTTAAAAGAGTGAATACATACAAGATTAAAATTTAGAGAGAAACATAAAATAACGTTTTATGTTTCAATATTGGAAATATATTTGGTCCAACTAATTTTAATCCAAAGTCTAAACGCTCATCATAACCCTATTGTATTCTTAGTTACTTGGATGTCCATTCTCCGAAGAAAGCTTCTCCTTTGAGCTCACGAATTTGTTTTCATAATCACCATCTGTCTTGATATTAATGTCAATTCCTTCATGCTCCCATTCTACATTATACTTTCTCCTCGCATATTTGTAGACAATATATAGTATCATTTGAACTATTCCAAGCAGAAATCCCAGCACGTTTGGAAGCTGCACCAATATCCCCAATTAATATATAGGAACTGAAATTATACTCCCTCTCTTTTCAAAAGGATTGGGACTATTTTTTTTATTAGTCCTTTTCAAAAATATCGGCACTTTTCAATATTTTCTTAACAAGAAGCATTTATAGTCACACAAGTAATATAATACTCCCTTCAGTCCAAAATAAGTGATTTTTTGACCTTTTTTCTGTGGTCCAAAATAAGTGATTTTTCCAGATTTCAAGAATGAATTAATTATTTTTTTTCTACATTATCCTTGGAGTAAATAGTGTTGGAGTACGTGTTAGGAGTGTTTATGTGAAATAGTAAATGTTAATATGGTCAATTTTATTGTTAATTAATGTTAAAAGATGAATTTTTTAATCTGTGTGAAAACATTCAAAAACTCATTTATTTTGGACAGTAGGGAATATATAGGTTTCACACCATAAGTTTCAAAAAAAAATTAACCACATAAATCTTATGGCTAATTTAAGACCAAGTACCTTAAAAGTTTTCTCTTTTTTATTAAAGTTTGTACCATGTCAAAATAAAATAATTTTTTATTTTTTAAAACGGAGGGATCGGAGTAGGTGAATACAACATGAGTATATATAACTTCAAATCTAAAAGAGAAAAAAATTAAATATGAAGAAAGAAGAATATGATGTTATTGTTCACTCACAGCAATGTAATAGTCCTTTTTGAAATACCCATAGAAGAACCACATCGTTGCACAGAGAGTGAGGAATAATGATAAAGTAAAGGGCATGAACTCTACGCTCTTCGTCTTTATTACTTGCCTCTGCAACACAAATATTAAGAATCAACAAGTAATAATTAATTCATAACAAATTAAAGATGACATAATAGTTTAATTTGAGAATGAAATTTAATTATTTATACTATACCATTATGCTTAAGGGAGCGGCAATGACAGCAATATTGACGATAGCACAAATCCATCCAACTATTTCTACTCTTTTGGCACCTTTTGCAAATAGATAAGAGAATAACATCACTATTCCTAAGGCTCCAACGTCCAAGAGCATCAGACACACTGTTGTGACCTATAAATTTAACCCAAATACACGAGTTTTAGATGAATTTCAGGAAGATGAATAAAAAAAAGATAAAGTCAATCGAAAAAGAAGTAAATATTATACAAGCTTCTTCTTCTTTTTTCTTACAGTACTATTAACTATATAGTTGCTTCTTCCGTTTCAATTTATGTGTGTTATTTTCTTTTTTTTTTTTGTTTAAGAAAGATATATCTTTCTATATTTTACCTTTAATTACACTCTCCACATATTCAAAATCACAAGATTTAACGGATAATATTTGGTATGTTATAAAAACCACAAGATTCAAAGTCTTCTTCACATTCTTAAAATACGTGCTCAGTCAAACTAAGATACATAAGATGAAAATTAGATGGAGCAAGATGAGAGAGCTGAGTTTATACCTTGGACTTTTTGGAAGCATAAAAGAGAAATAAGAATATGTAAGCTAATTCAATAACACATCCAAAGGCATTAATGGTGACGATGAGGATGGCATTTTTTGTGAGATAAGCATAGTATAGTAATAGTCCTGCACTGAATAATGCAACGACATATGGTATCGCTTGAAACCCTTCTGATGATCCTTTTTTGTATATTTTGTAAAAAGTTGGACTGGAAAAAAAAAAAAAAAAAGAGCAATGTAAATATCCATAAAATTCTTCAAAAAAAAAAGGAGAGAGATGAAGAAGAGTTGCCTTACATTGGTGCTAAGAACACCATAAATGACACAATATACCTGTAAAAATATAGAAACCATAAGCAATGAAGTTTAATTAGAGTAGTGACTAAAGTAATTAAGGTGCATTAACGTACCTAAGAGGCCAAAAAGGAAAGCCAATTCTTGAACACTTAAGAGTGTCATTGTTACTATAATTTAGTGAAGCTCTTAGGTGGATATATATTTTAAAAGAGACTTGGAAAAACTTTGCCCATATGCGATGCTATTTATAGTGAAAAAAACTGCAAGGAACAAGAATTCGGCAAATTAAGTGCTGTCATGAATGTTTGGCAAGAACGTATAGTGTATACATTCAGGTTTCTAAGATGTTTGCAATGACATGCATATACATCCAAACTTATGGAGTTGAACATGTTCAACTCATATATAGCTTTTGAGGAGATTCGGCTTTTTGTTCTCCCTTTTATGTATTCAATTTTTTTATTTTAATTACTCCATATATTAGGGAAGGAATCAATGATTAACCCCGCTGCCACAAGGAGGCTTTACTTTATATATAAATTGGCCTTATTAAGAGATAAATGCAGCCTCTTGTATCAAAAGGTGTGGTATCGACGACTACTACTACTACTATTATTATTATTATTATGTTTATTATTATTATTATTATTATTATTATTATTATGTTTATGTTTATTATTATTATTATTATGTTTATGTTTATTATTATTATTATTATAATAATAATAATTATTATTTATTATTATTATTATTATTATTATTTAAATGATAGGCTAAACAGGCAAGTGTTAGACTTAGTATTCAAAGGTTTTTAACAAAGCCTGTTTTGTTATTAAAAAGCCTACTGTACCACCTCAATGAGATTTTAGGTTAAGAACTATATAGACCAGACAGTTGCTAATTTCGACAGTAAACCTTGGTTAGGCCAACCTAACCGGTGATGCTTGTAAACCCGTTTAGGCAGGTGGCCGTTGAAGGGTTGTGAGGAGCATCATGGTTTAATGGTTACTGTAGAGGTTAGTAACTGGCCAGGACTGGAGTTCTTGTAATTTACTCCCTAACCCTCGTTGGAAGCGATCCTTATAGTTTATTTGGTATATTATTATTATTATTATTATTATGTTATGTTTATTATTATTATTATTATTATTATTATAATTATTATTATTATTATTATTATTATTATTATTATGTTTATTATTATTATTATGTTTATTATTATGTTAACCACTATGTTAAACTCGGATTATGAAGGAACAATTTATCTAGTTAAATATCTTAGCAACGATGTTTGCGTTATCTCTAGGTAAAACAAAATGTCCTGAGGGACATGTCTAGGTACTGTAATAGTGAGGCTTTTGCATCTATACGATTTTGGGGTCACAATTGAACCTATATTCACTTTACAAAAAAATTTACAAGTCTACCCACTTTGCGATCAACTTCAGACTTATCGGGTCTAAAGTTTAAAAAAATTAGTCTGAAGTGAAAAAATTACACTTCAGATGCACTTAAGGCAAAATAGGTCAGAAGTGCAATCAATGGTTTCATGCACTTAAGGCCAATAAGTTTGAAGTGAAAAATTACACTTCAGATGCATTTAAGGCTAAAAGGTCTGAAGTGCAACAAACGTTTTCCTTCAATTTAGGGCCAATAAGTCTGAAGTGAAAAATTGCACTTCAGATGCACTTAAGGCCAAATAGGTATGAGGTGTAACCAATGGTTTCATGCACTTACTGCCAATAAGTCAGAAGTAAAAAACTGCACTTCAGATGTACTTAAGGCCAAAAGGTCTGAAGTGAAACAAACGTTTTCCTACACTTAGCCAATAAGTCTGAAGTGAAAAATTACACCTCAGATGCACTTAAGGCCAAATAGGTCTGAGGTGTAACCAATGGTTTCATGCACTTAAGGCCAAATAGTCCTGAAGTGCAAATTGACCAGAAACTGAAATTCGTCTTCGAATTATAACAATCAAATATACGATCTAATGCCTAAATCTACTCCAAATGAGCACAAATTTGAAACATAACACCCAAATATCATCAAGAACAAACCTCAATCATCGATTTGTTAATACAACAATAAATCTAACGAACCCATTTTGCAATTAATAAAAAAAAAGAAGAAACCCTAATCAATAGTAAAACATTAAAATATCATAACATCTCACCACTGTAAAACATCATAAACTACATAAAAATATGTTCACAAACACCATATAAAATCACTATAAGAAGAAGAAGAATAAGAAGGAGGAGGGGGAGGAGGAGGAGGAGGAGGAGATGGAGAAAAAAAAACCTAAAGTTATTTAAAAGGTAGGTACAAGTAAAAATAATGTGGGCATAGATTAAATGAGGGCGACCATATAAGACGCCCGTGTAATTTTTACTGTAATAGTCAGCTTAACAATGTCTGTATGGACCTATGTAATGGTACAAACCACATTCCCTAGAATTAATATATACTGATCCATGTTTTTTATTATTAATAATAATAATAATAATAATTATGATGATGATGATGATGATGATGATGATGATGATGATGATGATGATGATGATGATGATGATGACAGCATTAACAATGATATCAACAATAATTTAAAGGTGGATCTAGGATTTAAACTTAATTTGTTTAAATTTGCACTGAATTTATTGTATTATTAAAATTATAGGTTCAAATCTAATATTTGTTAAGATTTTAGTAGATTATTACGTATATATCTATACTCCATACCGAAATTCTAAATTCAAATGAACTCGTAGCTAAAAACTAATCCACGTGTAACGATGACAACAACAATTGTTTACCTCGAAAATGATTTTAACAATTATTTTTAATTTCTGATTCTAGAAATATGTGATTTATTCTAGCACTAGTTGATTATTAGGAAGTAATAAGTGCAAGTAAAGAAAATGAGATAAGCAAACCAAAGTCGTCACGAAGCCGGGGACCTCGAGCTCATTAATATCGGAGACCTCGAGGGTAGCCTTTGGAAGTTAATAATGGATAATAAATGAAGGACCATAAATGGAGAGCAATAAATGAAGAACAATAAAGCTGTAGGACAAATTTGAGCACGTTAAGCGAGAAAAATAGAGAATTTTCTATTGCAGCGAATATTCATGTCTCTGACAAAGTGATAGGGATCCCCTTTATATAGGAGGGGAGAATCCCAACATAGTACATGTCCAATTATGACAAAGAAATGCTATCGGTACAACTGGACTTGTACTATCTCTTGCAGACCTTATCAACTCTAACCACGTGTTCTTGGGAGTTTTCCGCCTTTCCATGACGACCATCAATTTTTATACCACCTCGAGGTATGTTGCGATGAGCCTTCGATATACTCTCTCGAGGGATACACCTTGGGGTCGAGCTTCAGATTCTGCTACGAGCCTCTCGAGACCGGTCTTGGAACGCCATAGAGGCCTTAAAATCAGACTTCCCCGATTTTGACCGTATCCAGATAGTCCCCACGTTTCTTAGAGTGAAATGATAAGTAATGATTTGAATTCTTTGACTCTTCAATGTCTCCATCACAACGTCAGTTACGTCAGGCAGGAGATTGATGTGACAAAAGGGATGTTCAAAAAGTCACGCTTGCACGATTCTCGAAAATCTTCGAATCGATTACGGCGGTTGGCCGTCCTTTTGTCTTATCCAACATGCATAACTGGCCCTTATAAATATCCCAATCCTTCACTCCTTAAACCTTTACTTTTCACCATATTTTCAGATCTTCAACAACTCTTCTTACTTCTTTTTAGTGTTCATATCTCAACCAATTTTTTCCTTTTCTCCTGAAATTTCACAACAAAAATGGCAAAAACCTCTGAAACCGTTCCCCAAGATGAGAAAGCCCCTTCATCGTCACGCTCGTCTAAGAACAAAGCAGTAGTGCCTCCTCGTATTGAGGAGTGCATCTTCGGACCTTGTGAAACGTCCTCTGATTTCAAAGTCGACAAACCTTTTCCGAAACCGGGGCGATGTTAACCTATGTCCTGATACATTAGCCTGATAATTGAAACTGAGAAAGTGAAAGTTGACTATCGCTGGGGGGAGGCGGTATAAGTGGAGATTCCTTATCGTGAGGAAGACATAACAACAGATAAAGCCGGTTTCCTTAGTGTGTACACATATTCTTTTACCCTAGGTCCGGTAGAACCATCTTCGCCATCGATAAACCCTGTGATCCTCGATTTCTGCAGACAATACTGGGTTGACATTCAGCCAAATCTATCCATCATTCTGGCGCATCGTTTACCTGATTAGATATTTTTCGAGCATGGTCGAGGGGATGTCTTTTACCCTCGACCATCTGATTAGAATGTATAGCCCCCGACTTTATCTAGGCGGCCTGATTAAGATACAACATCGGGCTTCGAAGGTCCTCTTTTCCAACATCGACGAGGACAAGGACAGAGGGTGGATGAACCGCTTTGTCCGAGTTAGGACCTGATCCCTGCTGAAAGGATGCCATTCCCCGAGGAATGGAATATGAATCGTAAGTGAACATATTTCGTCAATTAAATATTTTTTTCTTCCTTTTGGACTAAATCCCTCTAATGATAGAGCTGTCGAGTGGTATCCTTGTGCGGTCAAGGATCTCCCGGGTTGGGTCCGACTACTCGATTCGACCTGCCCGTATATCAAGCGCGTGTGGCGTGACCTGGCCAAGACCCGATGAGAGGCTAAAAATTATGATGAGTTTATTTTTGTCATACTTGACCTCTTTTGAGAGAATACCTCTCGATAGTACTCTCACCCTTTGTGTTTATCCTTTTGCGCTTGTGCAGGCCTAGGAGAGGCCGTTTTGATGAGGGAACCCCCTCATGGGGAAGCAGATACCCTAAAACCCGTTAAAGAGATAAAGAGAAAGAAGAGATCACCGACTGAGTCCCCCGAAGCCGAAGAAGGCTAAAGTTCAAAAACTTGAGGCCGATTCAGCTGCCTTAACTTCGGAAGTGGCAGAGAGTCTTTGTGCTGAGGGCGAAGAGAAAGATGACTGCCCGCTAGTACTTAGGGGAAGAGGAAGCGCGACTCTTTGAAGCCTGCTGAGCTGACGGCGATGAGCCGAAGGCTTCTGAACCAAAAGTTGTTGATGCTGCCCCACCTCGAGCTGAAGAAATTCTCGAGGATGGGTCAAACGAAGTCTCTGAGCCGGTCAACGGCCAAAACATGCCCCGAGCTGAGAGGCACCCGGTAGATGAAATCAGGGAGCCAAGCTCTGAAGCTCCCCGAAGACAAGAGAAGGCCCCGATTGATCTGCCCGGGGCCATTAATGTAGATGATTCTCCGTCGGGCCCGTCATTCTCTCTAGGGCTGATACGAGATGCCCAAAATATGGAAACTCCCGATATCAGGGCTTCCCACAGAGAGAATGACGTGTTCGAGGGATATTTTTCCGGGGTTGAGGAAGGCCCCGAACTTAACACCTCGTTCATTTTTGAAGAAGCCGAGAAGCTCCCTAAACAAGTAGTCTTTTGACTCCAGAACCTTGTTTTGGGTTTTGGTTCTTGTTTTTCTGATTTCTTTCCTTTGTGTTTTTAGGCCATAATGCTTTACAATCAGGCCTTTTCTAAGTCACAAGCTGAGTTGGCCCATTACGAGGAAAAGTGTAGGAGGTTCTCATCGGAGGCGAATGAGTTCAGAGTTCTTTTCGCCAAAAAAGAGGAAGAACTGCACGACCTTTGAGCACATTTGGAGACGATATCTCGAGAACGGGCCGATCTCGATGAGCAGGTAATATAGTTTTCATATGTTTATTTTTGTTCTTGTTCAACTTTAGCATTTAATGCCTTAACTTGATTCTTGCAGCTTAAGCAAAAAGATGACCTGATGCGAGAAGGGCTTAGAGTCAGGGATACTGAGATCCTCGGGCTCAAGCAGCGCATGGATGAGCTAGACTTCGAGAGAGATACCCTCCGAGAGAAGTTGACCTCGACTGACCATCAACTTCAAGATGCAAGGGTAGAAAGCAGTAAGTATAAGGATCTCCATGCTAAATTGGCCGCAGCGCTATCCACAGCTAAGTCTGAAGCTGACACACTCATATCCTCGTACCGGGAAGATGTTGCTGCTGCAAATGCTCGAGCCAAGAAGATATCTGAAGAGACCGAGCTCAAGCTAACTCTAGCCCTCGACCATGCTCGATTGAGATCTCGGAGACAGGCTCTCGAGGAAGCACATGCAGGGGGCTTCGATCTTTCTATTGAGATCGAAAGAGTGAAGGCTTTAGAGAAAAATCAGTGGCATTTCTTACTTGTGATGAAGCTTCAGCTAGTGGATCGGAGAGCGTCGAGGAAGATGAATAAGAAGTCCCCGAAGGGGAAGAAGCCGCTGATGACCAGGGGGTGAGGGTCAAACCGTCGAAGGCACTACTCCTGAAGGGACTCCATCCAGTCAAGTGACCCCGGCGGTAGATTAGGCTTCTATTTGTTTCTTTTTTGTGTAAAGGCTCCAAGCGTGAGCTTTGTAAATATGTTTTGTGAACCCTTATTATATATGAAAGAATCTTCAGTTTTTCGTCACTTCCTGTCTTTCCTTTAATTTTTTGGAATAAATTTTGATGCTTGTCGATAACCAATCCGATGTGCTAGACTTCTAATATAAAACCCTTTGGTTTTTGTGCTTGATGAATAATCGATAACAGGCGAACCCTTGAGGTCTAATCTTTGAGCTAAGATTAAACTTTGGGGCCTTCAAGCCCGAGCTCGGATGAGGCCTCGAACATAGTGTGCACTGACCTTTAAGTTCTTTAGATATCGATACTTCGGTTTTAAAACATTGGTCCTTAGGATTTTTAATTTGGCCCTTAGGATTTTTTCAATTTGGCCCTTAGGCTCTTTAGATCGGCCCTTGGGCTCTTTAGATTGGCCCTTATGCTCTTACATATTGGCCCTTAGGCTCTTTTTAGATTGGGTCGAATCGACCTCTAATATGGCTATAATTATCCCTATTCTAGCTAAAGACTTTTAACGTTTAGTTATGCCTTGGCATGTTTTGTTCGTCCAACTCTTCGACGGATCGAATAGGAACCTCGATTATAAGTCGATATGCGATGATTATGAGTACCTCGTGAGGTTTTCTCGAAGACTGATTTTTTCGAAGCCTTTACATTGTTCGGAGCTGATATTGTCGAAGCTCCTTTGCTTATGCCGAGGGTAGCCTGATTAACCAGTTTTTTCAAAGTGTTTGGAGGCCTTCAAATTTTATGGTAGAAGTCGTACGTCTCCGAGCCACGTTAATTCAGCCGTAGCCTTTTAGTATGACCATAGTATTTATGTTCGGTCGTAGCCTTTAGTCCCTGGGTGAGATGACCTCGGCCTCTATATCGAGGGTTTTCCTTATTAGGGGTCTTACAAGTTCGAATATATATATCCTTGGTCGTAGTATCAGGGTTATTCCCTTTTAAGGTCTTATAAGTTTGAGTATGCCTCATTGAGGTCTTATAGATTCGATGTTGCCTCATTGAGGTCTTACGAGTTTGAGTTTTGATGACTCGATAAGCTGACTGTTGATGACAGTCACCGGTATTCGAGTGTGTTTGGCCCTCGAGACGCTGGATGAGAAAATAATAGATTTTATTGAGGACAATGTGTTTTGATAAATAAAAATGCTTCTTCGATTACTTGATACATGTGTACATGTTTTTGACCTTAGGGGCTCGATTGTTCTACATGGACACGGTTCATTTGACCGTTTGGCTCAATACAACATTCACCTATCGAGGCCCTCTTAGGCATATTTTAATTTCTTCGAAAGCGTAACCCTCGAGGGTGATGCCCCCCAGTATTCGAGATTGATTGAAAAGAAGCCTTGAATACTTGTTGAGTTTTCCTTAGGTAGCATATTGGTGTTACCTCGTTAAAAACCTTGCCGGTAAAACTTGTTTGGGATAAAACCCGATCTAAGGGAAAAATAGTTCAACGCATGCTTTAAAACCCAAGGTCTTCGAGCTGGAGGGTGCTTCGATTCCTCTCAATCCAACACCTGCAACGAGTTAGTATAAAATATAAATGAAAAAGGATAAGATTATACCTCAGTAATAATAGCGGTTTGAGCATTGATATGCTCCAATTTCTTGGTAATTGCTTGTCTTCCACGATGCTAAGTTTGTAGGACCTTTTGCCTACTACTCCGAGGACGCGGTACGGTCCTTCCCAAATAGGACCTAGCTTGCCTTCGTTCGAGTTTCAAGTGTTGAGGGTGACCTTTCTTGGAACTAAGTCCCCGACTCCGAAGTAGCGGAGTTTTGTTCTTCTATTGTAATACCTTTCGATCTTTCTCCTTCGATCGACCAATCGAACTAGTGCCGCTTTGTGCTTTCCATATAGTACCTCGAGGGCGGTGTTCATGGAATCGAACAGGGGAATCAAGATCAATAGGCAAGTTCGATGCCAAGAGGCCCAAAAATTTGCCCGAACCGACTACGAAGGCACATTCCTCGGGTTTGAGCTTCATGTTATACCTTCTGAACCAGCAAATGAGTCAAATGGTCCTCTGCGTGAAGGGTACTTAACTAGCATGTCATCAATGTAAACTTCCATAAACTTTCCTATTTGATCTTCGAACATCTTTTCAATTAGGCATTGATATATGGCTCCCGCATTTTTTAACCCGAAGGGCATTGCATTACAACAATATGTACCATGCTTTGTGATGAACGAAGTCTTTTCCAGGTACTCCGGGTTCATTTGAATTTGATTCTACCCGGAGTAAGCATCGAGAAAAGTAAGGATCTTGTTGGTCGGCCATGGCATCGATCAAGCGATCGATGTTGGCAATGTAAATAAGTTTTGAGAAATTTTTTTACCTTGTCTTTGACGCATGTTTTACCTCGGACTGAGGCATGTTCAAGCTCTTTGACATCCTCGATCAACTGTTCCTCGATCACCTGTCCCTCGGGTTTAGTCGAGGGTGTAGACTGTGATTGTTATTTGGCTACCTGCTTGTCTTTGGACTTATTCGAGGTAGAAGGTGTCGATGTTGGTGCCATGTCATGCCCTGCGAACATTTTCTTTATTACATGTTGCTCTCCATACACTGTTTTCACACCGTCCTTTGTTGGGAACTTCATCATTTGATGAAGAGTTGATGGCACTGCCCTCACGCTATGTATCCATGGCATTCCGAGTAAGGCATTGTACCTCATGTCACCTTCGATGACATGAAACTTGGTATCTTGAATTGTACCAGCCACGTTGAATGGGAGGATGATTTCCCCCCTGGTTGTCTCACTCGCCATGTTGAATCCATTGAGGACTCGAGAGACGAGTATGATCTGATCGAGCAGTCCGAGCTTCTCCACCACTCTCGAGCTAATTATGTTGGCCAAACTACCTGGATCCACAAGCACACGTTTCATTTGAACTTTATTCAAAAGAAAAGAAATTACCAGTGCATCATTATGAGGCTGAGACAAGGCCTCGACGTCTTCTTCACTGAACGTAAGGGCATCCTCCGTAGCTCCGAATTTGTTTTTCCCTTCTGATGGATACTTTTGTCCGTTTGAACATAGGTCCCTATGGGACGTCGACTCCTCCAACGATCATATGAATGATGTTCTAGGGTTCTTCTGATTCGTTCTTCCTGTTGGCCTCTCTTTCTCGAAAGTGATTCTTTGCTCGATCGCTGAGGAATTCTCGAAGATGGCCTTCACTGATCAGTCGGGCCACCTCCTCTCAAAGTTGTCTACAGTCCTCGGCCCTATGACCGTGAGTTCCATTGTATTTGTATATTAGGTTGGGGTTCCTTTGGGAAGGATCTGGCTGCATGGGCTTTGGCCACATGGTATCTCTCATCTTACCTATGGCTGACATGATGCTTAAGACGTCGATGTTGAAGTTGTATTCTGACAATCTGGGTGCCTCCACCGGCCCCGTGTCCCTATCGAACCCGGCTTTGCTTATGAATTATCGGGAACCTTGACCTCGATCTATCCTTCGATATCTTCGAGGTATATTGCTCCTCGTGGAATTTCTTCGATATTCTACATACGACTGGTATCTTTCCCTGTTTGGTCTCGACGCCCTTTCTGCATTCCTTGATTCCTTTTCTAAGAGCCTTATCGGATAAACTGAACCCTAGGGGGCTCCCAATTGGTCGTCCTCGAACCCCAATTTTGGATTGATACCTATTGTGCACATCCGCCCAAGTTATGGCGGGATACTCAACCAAATTCTGCTTCAGCTGATTCGAAGCTATCGAGCTTCGTTCGTTCAGGCCCTGAGTGAAGGCCTGCACTGCCCAGTCATCGGAGACTGGTGGTAATTCCATTCGCTCCATCTGAAAGCGATATACGAACTCCCTTAGAATCTCGTTCTCTCTTTGTTTAATTTTGAAGACATCGGACTTTCTTGTGGAAAGCTTAATGGCACCAACATGTGCCTTCCCAAAAGAGTCTGCCAACATGGCAAACGAATCTATTGAGTTCGGGGGTAGGTTATGATACCACATCATTCCCCCCCTATTAATCCCACCTTAATCCTACATTACCTACCAAAAAACCCTAAAAAGTCATCTACCCATGCCAAGAAAAAATTCCACGTCCTTCCAAACCATCTGGGTCCCACATTCACATGCTTCCACATGCCTCCACATGCTTCGTCACATGCATCATCCTATTTTTACATGCTCCCACAAACTTTCACATGCTAAACCATGTGTATTTCACTCGTTTCACATGTTTTTAGGAGTTTTTAGTTGCTTTGCCTAAAGGTCCTTCACATGTAAAAAGCGACCCACTTGTAGATAGATTTTCCATGTAAGATAGGTTTATTTTATAATATAAGTTTGTCTTGAAAACTATCTTGTAACCTTTGTAAAACTTTGTGATATACTACATGAGTTCCTTCTAAATTCACCTCTTGTTCTTTATTTTGAATGGATGGAAAAGTCGGTCCATGTATGAAAATAGAGTAAGAATACTATAATAAAGTTAGCTTGTTGTAGTACAGATGTTTTCTGAGTTATAACAACTAAGGTTGGTTATAGTACAAATGTTTTCTGAGTTGTGTAGCTTGGCAAGCCGTCCCTTATGAGTTGTGAAGCCAGCCCATTTGTAGGAAAACTTTTGCGACTATAAGCAAATTAACTGGTAGTGTAGCTTGGCAATAGCTAACCCTTTTTGTAAGAAAACTTTCGTATCTATGATATAGTTTGCTTTCTTGGAGTTTCTTGCTCTGTTCTTTGTACTGTTTGACGGATTCAATCTCGTCATCCTTTAAGTCATACCCTTTTCTACCACAAGTATAAGTGTTAATGTGCTCATTGGGGTCTGTGGTCCCGTTGTACTTCGGGATATCGGGCATCCTGAACTTCTTCAGAATGGGCTTCGGAGCCGCACTCGATGGAAATGGTTTATGGACGAACTTCTTCGAATCTACCCCCTTCAAAATCGGAGGTGCACCGGGGATCTAATCGACCCTGGAGATATAGGTTTCCATTCTTTTGTCGTTGGCCTCTATCTTCTTTTCTCCTGACTCAATCCTTTTAGTAAGGTTCTCTAGCATTTTCATAATAGTGGGGTATGTTCCTAACCCATTGTTACTCGATCTTTCTGGTGCTTGCTCAACTCGAGGAGCTGTTTCTGGTCCTGCTATGCTCGGGGTCTTCTACTGACTTTGTAACTGAGCTATAGCCATTTGCTGTGCTTGTAACATTTCGAAAATGATCTGTAGGCTGACTTCTCTTTCTTCCCGAGCTTGTGTTCTTTGCGCTTTATGTTGGTCACCTCCGTGCACGCTCCCGTCGTTATCAGTGTCTATATTAACATGCAAAGCATTGCGTGAGCCTACATCGATAGGTATCTGTGCTGGTGCCACCCCAGGGTTTTGCAGTGGCATACCAGCGACTGAGGCAGTTGCGCTGTTTTCTCCATGGAGCTCAAGACTGTTATTTCCATGTGCATTTGTTGAGTTAGACATCTTTTGACCTGAAATCAAAGATTCTTGGACAAGAATAAGTGTGAAAAATAACTGTGTTTTCAGAAAACTAGCACCAAAACAATCACTATTATTTTTAGCCCCACGGTGGGCGCCAAACTGTTTACCTCGAAAATGGTTTTAACAATTATATTTAATTTGTGGTTCTAAAAATATGTGATTTATTCTAGCACTAGTTGATTATTAGGAAGTAATAAGTGCAAGTAAAGAAAATGAGATGAGCAAGCCAAAATCGTCACGAAGCCGGGGACCTCGAGCTCAGTAATATCGGAGACCTCGAGGGTAGCCTTTGACAGTTAATAATGGATAATAAATGAAGTGCAATAAATTGAGAGCAATAAATAAAGAACAATAAAGTTGTAGGACAAATTTGAGCACGTTAAGCGAGAAAAGCAGAGAATGTTCTATTGCAGTGAACATTCATGTCCCTTACAAAATGATAGGGATCCCTTTTATATAGGAGGGGAGAATTCCAACATAGTACATGCCCAATTATGACAAAGAAATACTATTGGTACAACTATATAACGACTTAGTATGGACTTGTAGTATCTCTTGCAGACCTTATCAGCTCTAACCACGTGTCCTTGGGAGTTTCCCGCTTTTGCATGACGACCATCGATTTTTATACCGCCTCGAGGTATGCTGCGATGAGCTTTCGATATACTCTCTCGAGGGATACACCTCGGGGTCGAGCATCAGATTCTGCTACGAGACTCTCGAGACTGGGCTTGGAACACTATAGAGGCTTTAAAATTGAACTTCCCCGATTTTGACCGTATACAACAATAACGACAGGGTGATTTCAAATTAAGTTTGTTTTCTATTGTTCAGAGAAGTCAGTCATATATATATTAGGAGTGTATGATATAACTAACCATTACCTAATTAAAGCTTAGTGTTTTATGGGAATGAAATGGTTTAACTTAGTTAAGAATGTCTTTCCTGACTTAGGGTTCTAGATATCTGGTCTCGTCTATGCCAATCCACGAATGGCAAAATCTCTGCAGACCTTTAACTTCAGTGGTGTGCTTAAATTTTATTTATAATCCAGAATTTAAAGTTTATGTGTTCTGAAATTGTCAATTAAACCATAATTTGTTTTAGTTGTTGGGTTCCCACTTAAATATTTACACATATTTAATAAATTTTCTATATAAATATAAGATTTAAACAAAAATTACTGAATAAGGAACGGGTTCCGTGCCTGAAATATGATATACGTGAATCCATAGTTTCTCCGTCAAATTAAATATATTTTGTACTTATTTTCCAGAATTGATCTAATATTATTTAATAGTGCACCCATATTTTAGATATTTAAGATCCGCCTCTGAGATCTTTCAAGTAAATACAATAGCTCGGTGCCTGCCTGAGTGATAGACGTTTCACGACGGAGAGCTGCCGTCACGCTACCCCTAATCTATTTGGCTCTCTACTTTTAGTCTGCTGGTTGTGCTTATTTTTATGAAAATTTAAGATATTATTGAAATCTAATTTGATTGTTTCTTTCATCTAATTATAAGTTTGGCGTCGCTCGCGTCCTCTTAAATGAAAAGATATTTTTCAAAAGCTGTCTGATATTTAGGGCATCCGGCATTCACTGATACACAAATCGCAATCATCTCTTGACGCATATGATGTTCTAAAACCTGCTACTTCCTCCCGTCCAATTTAATTGATTTTTTTTTGTTATTTTCACATATTAAAGTATTCACCTTTTAGCATTAATTAATAATGAAATTGACCATATTAATCTTAATTTACTTATTAAAAATATAACCAATTTTCCTAGGTTATTTATTCTAAGGGAAACTATAAAAAAAAAGATTAATTCCTTCTAGATATTTGAAAAAATTAAATATTGAAAAAAAAGGCCAAAGAACAATTAAATTGTACCAAAGGAAGTATTATCTACTTTCAATATTTAATTTATATACATTGACCGTGTAATTAGTTGTTACATTTTGAATGTATTTTCATATGTTACAAGTGCAAAATTAAGCTTATTATAAAAAGTTAGGAGTATAGGTTATCTTACGGTGAAATAGTTATATACTAATAGTGCACCAGAAGTTAATTTAACTCTTACTTTATGTTGCCATGTGGATATGTAAAGGTGATAGTCCATGAAAGTCAAACATAAGTAGCACGTATTCACACAAAAAATTAAAATCACTACTTAAATACTATTCTTGTTATCTTTTTTCAAAGTGAATGATAACAACTGGCTGTCTTGTTCAAGTGGTACAATTTAATCACAAAAGATCGTACTTAATTTCTATTATTATTATTATTATTATTATTATTATTATTATTATTATTATTATTATTATTATT
>MDKI01184292.1:0-18318 GCA_005239505.1 Nicotiana paniculata
CTCTATTGCATGATGCCACCCGTCCCTTCCTATCAGTCCTTGGAGGAGTTTAGGACTTCTATCATAGGAGGGAGGTTCTAAGCAGACATTCAGGTTTAAAGGCAAAACACTAAGTGAGAAACAAGAAACATATAGGACTGCAATTAAGGGGGATAAGCATACAAACATGAAAAGGCTCAAGTACCTCCACAGATAAGGCAAATAAGTAGCATGACTCAAACACAGTTAAAGTCTTTTGATTCACATCCTTAAACATGGTATCTAAATGATAATAACAAAGAGGCAGATCTAGTTTTATTCCTTGTAACTAATTTCCTAAAGCTTGCCTAGGTGTGTAGCAATTATGAGACAATTTCAGGTCGTTATACCTAATAGCATGAAGTTCTAAATGTTCAGATCTCATAATGATTACCAGTTGATTGCGAGAATTGAGTGAAGTTGTTTTATTCCTTTTCATGCATCAGTAGGTATATTTAAGCGAGTAAGATGCAATCTTAAGGACATGGTATCTAGTGCACAGATATGCAGAATGATGCAGAATCAAAAGCCTAAACATGATCTCTAAATGCACAAATATTGCATTGTTTAAACATGGTTTCCGGAATATGCAGAGATGATATGTTTGTTAGTGTTGTTTATCCTAAAACAGGATCTCTAAGTGTGCATGGCAGTTAGAACATGATCACAGAAAATACCGGTTATTAACACATTTTAACGCAGGATTTTCTAAGTGATATGATAGTGAGATGGACATGCTGAAAACAGTAAGTGTAAGTCCTAGGGAACATGATCTCTAATGCATGAAATGAATCTTAAGCATGGTTTCTATTGCGCAAGTAGTAAAATATAAACCTAATAACATGTTTTCTACCCTTTTAAAAGCTAAAGCATACATAGTCACCCCTTCACTTTCCACTATCCATCCCTAGAGTTATTTACAACAATTATTACATGCCATTTGCGTAAATTACATAATTGAAATAGGAAAAAAAGAAGAAATTATGCTGTAGGGAGCCTATTGATAGACCCAAAATCTCCAGAATGCCTCAAATGCCATTAGTTCACAGCCTTTCATACAAATGCAGGTGTGTTAGAGTTCCCTAAGGATCTCAAGGGATCCCGAGCAGTGCTCACACCCAGAGTCATAACCAAATTTGAGTAAGTGCAGTGTGGAAAGGCCATCTCTTGTGTGTCAAAGTTCAGAAGGAGCTCAAGGATCCCAATGACATGCTCACACAAGAGGGGCAGAACCTAATGTCTAAGAGTATGTGAGAGTGCTTGATAATGTTTAGAAAAGAGTTGAATTGAAAAACAGTTTGAAAATAGTTTTGGAGAGTGACATAAGAGTTTGCTTTGGTGAAAACTAGTTTGAAAGAAGGTGAATAGGACCATCTCAGAATCCGAATAGCACACATAAACAAAAATCGGGAAAAGGGGAATTGGGAACAAGTTGTTGACATGTGAAATCACATTTTACACACTGGTAGACATCAGAGAAAGTATTACAGGACTTAAACAGTCACAACACATTCTATCACAAAATGTTCATGCCAGGAGCTTAACTACATTAGATTGAGGGATGCCAAACGGGTTCAAACATTAAGTTCAGGGAATGGGTTTAGGATTACTTAGTAGCTAGGGGGATCATGAATATATGCTGACAATGTACTGGGGTTGGGGAGTAAGGCAGAATTGTACTAAACAAATAGGAGGAGCAGTAGACATGCTAAAATAAGGGGAAGGGAAATCACATACACAGATATGCTAGTTACAGGGTAAACAGTAGAACCACAAGTAGAAGCACAAACGGAATAAGAGAAAGTGCAATACAAACAAAAACATGTTGTTTTGGATGCTGTAAATCAAATAGAAGACATACCAGTAAACATTGAGAGAATAGAATAGTAGTGTGTAGAGAAGTAGAGCAATATGATAGTAGTGTGCAGAGCAAGAGAGCAGTAATACGTTACTCAGTCTTGGCTTTCAGCCGACTAAGTAGCCAGTAGTCAATAAGAGAAGCAAGAGAGAATGTGTAGGAAAGTAAGAGAGAGCAATGAGTATTCTTGTGTGTGTGTTTGAAAAATAAGAAAATTGTGTATATATAGTTTTGAAAACTGTGGTAAATAAGGTAGGAATCAGAATTAACCAATGATTGTGGTACTAAGTATCAATCAGTACCCAATTAGTACAAGTATCCCCATAATTAAGGGAGTGATTCACACGGTGAGTAACAAAATAAGGAAAAGACCATATGTAGTTTACAGGAATATAAAACAGTGTAAGTGTGGCAGGCAATTGGGTATCCCTTGATTGAAGGGGTCAAACTCAAACGGCTAGTAGGTAAATAACAATTAAGGAAAGTTCTTACGTATATAACATATAAGGAAACAATTTCAACCCAATTCAAGTAGACAATTAAGACTAGGTTCAGAAGATATCAATTAAGTAAATAATAATAAATTAGCAACCAATTAATCATGTAACAAGGTATGAAAATAAGTTAAAAGTCGGAAGTCAGAAGAATATCCCACAAGAAATCAGTAAGGTTCTTCAAATATCAAGGAATCAGGGGTGCAAATAATAAATCAGGAACCCTAACAAAGTAAAGTTGTAGAGAGTCAGGGACTCGAACAGGAACAAAATAAATTACGCAAATAGTAGGCAAGCAAAAGCATAGCAAGGTAAAGAATCACATAGAATTAGAGATTCGAGGTTTAGCACACATTTTAACGAACAAGGAGAATTAAAGAGTCGAAACCCTAGTGTCTATAATAGCAAAAATCATATAGGTTTAGAGACAAAGCAGTAACACTAAAGGGATTAAACGGGACGAACACAATATAATCAAGAGAAAATAATCAGAACTCTAATGAGCAAAATAGGGTAAAATCACAGAAAACTTAAACATTTATAAGAAATAAGAGTTCATACATTTAAACGAACATATTAGTCAAAGATAGACTCAGAATTTAGAAAAACCTAGGGTTTTCGCATAATAAGTCAAATGAAAAGAAAACATCAAATAAATCATTGAATCATAGAAAGAATCATAGAATGATAGTAAAAGCGTAAAAAAAAGGTTTTGAAAGAGGGGTTATGAAACCCTAATTTCTTTAGATGAAGGAACATTTAGAAATAGGAAGGTTTCTTTGAAGGAAACATGTAAAAAGCTCCATAACATACACAGATCTAAAAGAAAAATTGGAAAATATTAGAAGTTAGGGTTTCAGAGAACCCAGAGAAAACAAGAAAATCTTAAAATGTCACTGGCTTTAGCCGGAGAAGTCACAGATCTTACTCAAATGGCCAGAGGTGGCCGGAAAATGGCATGAGGGACCATGGGTAGGATTTGAACCGCTCCAGGTTCACTTGAGGGCCTCAAGGTATCATCAGACCGGCATGGGGTAAATCAGGGGCCAGGAAATGATGAGAGGGCATAAATTCCGGCAAGGGAGGTGGCCGGAGGAGGTGGACAGACTCCATCGGAGAGGAGGAGACGAGAAGGTCCTAGAGAGAACCAGAGATAGAGAGAGAGAGAGAGAGGTAGAGAGATGAATGAGGGGGTGAATGAAATGGGGGGGGGGTAGTCGTTAGGGGTTTAATTAGGAAAGAACGGATCTGGTCCGTTGATTAAAATTAATCAACGGTCTAGATCAAAAGTGGGGATTGGGTCGGGTAGGCTTAGAGATTGGGCTTGGGTTATTGGGTTATTTGGATTGGGTATTGGGATGGTCTCAATTAGGCTGGGGTCAGATTTGATTTAGGCTAGATTTTAAATAGGAAGGGGCTAATTATTAATTACCCAATTAAATAGATAAAGAATTAATAAAAATAGCTAACAATTAGATAAAATAAAAATAAGGCTAAATAGGTGAAATTAAGGTAATTAACTAATATTTAAAATATGAAATGACTAACTATTGAATTAAAATGGTATAAAATATACAATTAGGCTATAATTGCAAAATTGTTGTAATTATAGCCAAATAATGCCAAATTGGCTAATTTTGGAATACTTAAATCCTAATAGGGTTAAAAATAATATATTAAGTCAAGAAATGTTTTTTAAATAATTTATAATGCAATTTATAATTAATTATTAGAAATGAAAACACTGGATGAATTAAAATAAATTAATAAAAATATGGTAACATTATAGAAAAATACCAATTGTTATGGAAACTTGATTTTGAAGGTATATATGCAAGTTAAAAATAATTTGAGGAAAAATTGGGTATCAACATATGACATAGAGTAAAGCGAAGTGTGTGTTGAAAGCATATGCTAAAGTTTAATTGTTGCTATCAACCTTAGTCATAGGTATGGTGTGCTTTGGATGTGCTAAAAGAAAATAAGGTGCTCTAGGAATTGGTGGTTGACTCGAGGACGAGCAACGTTTTAGTGTGGCGTGGTGATGCTGGACAAAAATTCTATACTTTTAGTACATTACTCGCCCTATATGTTATTAGTTTAGTGGTTAATTATGCGATGTTTGAGCTAAATTATGTTGTTTTATGTGTACGAGCATCGAAAGACAAAGACGAGTGAAGGTTGCATAAAAACATGATGAAAATGCAAGAAAGTAGCACAAAAATGTCAAGTACCCAAACAGTGCTACAAACCAGGCTTCGCGAAATCTGTAGCCAGCTTGACCGCACTACAGACCTACAGACCAGGCTTCGCGAGGTCTATAGCCAGTTTGACCGTGCTATAAGTCTGACTTCGCGAGGTCTATAGCTCAGTAATTAAAAGTCGTTGGTTAAAAGGCTCCAACCTGGATTTGGACTGAAGGACTTCAACCCTAGCCTATAAATATCCCCAAAACATGTCTAACGAAGAGGAGGGACGTTGTTTAGAGAAAATTCAACCTAGAGGGGGGACAATATTGGAGAGGCAAGAAGGCTACGAGAACACTTGGAAGAAACGAATCACATGAGCTTTTACTTTTGTTCTTCCTTATTCTGTATTTTATTGCTTTCAATTATTATCATGATTGTTAGTATAGTTATGAGTAGCTAAAGTTTCCTAACTAGAGTTTGCCGGAACCTTTTGAAGGATGATTTTTCTGTTGCGTTTAATATAATTCTGCGGTTGGATTTTCTCTTCTTGTTCAACTACGTGATTATTTTAGTTGATTGAAGGGCCCTTAATTGACTGTGCCTATTTAGTGTGTGTTTCTTGAAAAAGGGTACATATTTAGGTAGATGTTGAACAACAATAATGTAAGCGAGAGAGAATTATATTGCTTTTGTATCTATGAATAATGTGTCCTACAAATGACTAGAACTCCTCTTTATATAGTAGAAGAATTCTACTTATGGTATAACTCTAATTACGGAAGGAAATCCCATGATTAGCTGATTAACCGTTTCTAATTTGATTCTTTTCGAGATTCACTCCATGATCTTCGACCAATATATCTCGCCTTTCTGTTATTGTGTCATCTTCGATCTTACTCGATGCCTGTCCCATTTGACTTCGATTTCTATTAACCTCGATCTTGACAGGTACCTCAATTCCGTGCTTGGTACATTATCCTCGTGTTTTAGTCTGTTCCGTTACGAAGCTATCTTTCGATGCAAATTCTCGGTCTCAATCAAACAGTAAAATCGGGTAGGCCCGATTTAAACCGTATACAGATAGTCCTCTCATTTTTTGGAGTATAACGACAAGAAACGAATAGAGCCTTCGATTCTTTGACCTCTATCTATCATGATTTCATCCCCGTGGCATAAGCGATGGAAGTGATCGAAGTTTCCGTCAGTACAGTTTCCCAAATCATTAATGAGCGTCAGTTGGTGGTCAGCCACTAGTGCTTTTGAACCATCGTTGTAAATCCCATAAATAGGCCCTCTCCTCATTGATTCAAACTTTACTTTCACTTTTTTCCTAATATTCAAAGCTTTTACTTCTCCTAAGTTCTTTTCCTTCTACAATGCTTCAGGTTTCGCCGTTGGTCTTTCCTCTATCATCAAGTTCTATCTTCTCCTTTCTGCTTCAAACTTAAATGAAAATTGAAAAAATATCCAAAACAGTTCCCTAAAAGGAAAAAACTTCTTCTTAACGGCCGGCCGGTGACAAAATGCCGGTGGATCCATGCCCTGAAGAGTGTGTTCCTGGCAGGTGTTCCCTTAGTTCCGACTTTAAGATCGAGAAAGCTTCCTCGGTCCGCACTCGATGTGAGTCTATGTCGAGGTACATATGCTCGATTACTAAGGGATACCTCGAGCAAGTGTAGATAGACTGCAACTCCGGGGGAGGGGGGGGGGATAAAGAGGTGATGATTCCAACCCCCGAAGAAACTATCACCACACACGTGGTAGGGTTTCTAAGTGTTTACACTTACCCTTTCATGTTGGACCTCCTCGATACCATCATCATCAACTTCAGCCTTCAGTACCAGATAACCTTAGGCTAACTCTATCCCTCCTTTTGGAGAATACTCATCATCCTCCGATAATTCTCAAGCAAAGCCGAGGGGATGCCATTCACCCTCGACCACCTCAGTAGGTTGTACAACCCCCGTATCCATTAAGGCGGGTTGATTAAATTCCAGTGTCGAGCAACGAAGGTGTTTTTCTCAAGCATCGACGAGGAAAAAGATTGAGGTTGGATCGGTAGGTTCGTTCGAGTGAAGACCTCCGACCTCATCTCGACAGAGAAGATTCCATTTCCTGAGAAATAGAACATGAAGCGTAAGTAGTATCTCACTGTTAGCTTCCATGTATTATTTTATTACTCTACTTTTTCTCATTAATGTCTTCTTTCATGATGTAGCGATTGCTTGGATCCCCCGTGCGATCCCCGACCTCGAGAGATGGGTTCGGAAATTGGCCTCGACTTCCACGTACATTGAGCGTTGTTGGCGCGATTTAGCAAAAGGCCGATGAGAGACCAAGAATCATGGTAAGATCCCTTTTCACATATCTGATGATTTGATCATGATATCTTTTTATACTTATTCAATTTTCTCACGTGTAGGCTTGGGCAAAGATGTGGTCATGAGGCCTCCGTATGGCGAGGAGGAGACTTTATCCCCAATTCCGAAACTAGCAAAGGATAATAAGAGGAAAAGAGCCTCGACCTTTGAGGACCCAAAGCCTAAGAAGAAGAATAAACCAATTAGCAAATTGAAGACATGTACTATTGCCCTCCCTGCCAATATGCTTCAGCAGCTAAGGGAGGAAGAAGAAAAAGATGATGGCTCGGTGCTGGTGGCACGAGTGAAGAAAACCATTGAGGCCCCAAAGTCCATTGAATCAGTGGTGGTTGGTGAGGTCCCACCTCAAGCTTAGGGGTCTTGGGGAAGGACTCGGGCAAAGTCCCCGAGTCGTCTGAGATCGAGCTTGTCCCTCATCGACGTGAACATGAGGCCTCGTATGGCGAGGAGGAGACTTCGTCCCCAATTCTGAAACTAGCGAAGGATAATAAGAGGAAAAGGGCCTCGACTTATGAGTACCCAAAGCCTAAGAAGAAGAAGAAACCGATTAGCAAATCGAAGACATGTACTATTGCCCTCCCTGCCAATATACTTCAGCAGCTAAGGGAGGAAGAAGAAGAAGATGATGGCTCGGTGCTGGTGGCACGAGTGAAGAAAACCATTGAGGCCCCAAAGGCCGCTGAATCAGTGGTGGTTGGTGAGGTCCCGCCTCAAGCTTAAGGGGGCTTGGGGAAGGACTCGGGAAAAGTCCCCGAGTCGTCTGAGATTGAGGTTGTCCCTCATTGACGTGAACAAACGGCGGGCATGTCTGAGGGAACTGGTCCTGAAACCCCTTAAATTGAAAAGAATTCCCCAAGTGTCTCACTTGGGGCAATAATAATCGGGGAATCGCCTATGCTCCCTGCCTTTTCTAAGGAAACAATTCGGGATGCCAAAGCTTTGAGGACCCCCAAGGTAGACAGAGTCCCCGAAGGGGAGGATCCCTTCCGAGATTTCTTTATCGGGGTTGAAGATGCTTCCAACCTGAATGACGCATCCAGCCTCTTCGATGAGGCTCAACGAGTCCTGAATCAGGTAAGTCTTAATTCCTTTGTTGATGTTGTTGTCTTCCATCTTCTGTCTGACCCCCTTTCTTTTCCATACAGGCTTTGGCACTCCATCAGGAGGCTTTTTCTAAGTCCCGAATTGAGCTGAGCTGATGTTAGGCCGAACTTCGAGGGCTTTAGAAGGAAAGGGATGCCCTCAAACTTCTCTGCGGGCGAAAGGATGAGAAGATTAAGGACCTCCGAGCTGAATTGGCTAAGGCTCACAAGGATCAGACCGACCTGATCGAGCAGGTAATGATACTCTTAAAAGCTCATGGGATTTTTTCAAGAATGGAAGCTAATATTTCAATATCACAGCTGCAACAAAAGATCGAAAGGATCGAGCAGTTCTGCAAGGAGATCAAGACGATTAAGGCGGAGTCCTACGGGTGGAAGGAAAGCATGGCCTGCCTTGCTGCAAAGAAAGAGGTTGTTCGAGCCCAATTCCATCGGTCGTAAGCCAGTTTTGGGGCATGAAGGAGAAAATCTCGGCTCAGGCAAAAAGGATAGAGGAGCTCGAGGCTCGGTTAGCTTCCGAACTCGCAAAGGTTAAATCTGAAGCCGAGAAGGCAAATACCGAGGCTGAGGCGATCGTGGTCATCTATTGGGCTGATGATGAAGTTGCTCATGTCCAATCGAGAGAGGCGCCGAGATTCCTCAAACTCGAGCGCATTCGATTGCCGAACTCGCCAAATACCAATCTCATAGGGAAACCCTCGAGGAGATCCACGCTCAAGGTTTTGATCTTACCGAAGAGATAGCAAAGGCAAACGAGCATGAAGCCGATGCTAGAGCGCTGGCCATATTCTGATGATGACGACGACGATGATGATGATGGCAGCAAAAGTGGGTCCGAAAATGGGGAGGACCCCGGTGAAGAAGTTTCCCCCGAGAATACTTAGGAGCTTTTGTATTCTTTCTTTTTTCTTCTTCTATTATCAGACCCTGATCGGTCTTTTGTAAATACCTTCATATGCGGATTTCAATGATGAAGAGAAAATTCTAGTTTTCTTTTCATCTGAAAGGGAATCCTTGAAAAAAAATTCTTGCAACTACGAAAACCAGAACACAAGTACTCCTTTTCCATTCATTCTATCTAAGAAAAAGAATTCATCATCGCCCCTGACCGCCCCACCTTTTTATTTCTTGATTGATATAAAACCAAATGGTCGAGGGCTATTTTTTAGTGATTTCCCCCTTGACCTCAATGAGAGCGGGGATTCGTTTCTCCTCGTTCAACTCGTCCACGTCTGCAAGATACTTGACGGCGTCGAGGAGTTTTTCCAGCATGAGTTCGTCCCGCACTTCTCCCTGCTCACGGGCAACTTCTCTTGCCTGCACACAATTTTCTTGCAAGGGCCTGTCACACTGGGCGACATTCTCTTCAGTCTCCCAATGTAATTGTGCTATTGCAGTAAGTGTAAGGACTATTGGAATATCGTTGAGGTCAGAAAGCGCAGGAGCAGGACCCGCGCAAAAGGCTACTGAAGGGGAAAATGCTGGAAAAGTAAAAGCAACCCAGAAAGGTATTTTCTTAATAATATGACTTACACTTTTAGAACAATAAATCCAGTGAAAATTTCTCATTGTAATGAATGGATAAAGGCAAAAAGAGATTAAGATGAACAAACAATTTCTTTTTGATATTTATCTCGATTTTTTTCCTTGTGAAAATTCTGATTCGCTTTACGCCTAACGAAAATTTTGATACACTTCATGCCTTGTGAAAATTTTGACTCACTTATGCCTTGTGAAAATTTTTGTTC
Source organism: Nicotiana paniculata (assembly GCA_005239505.1). Taxonomy (NCBI): domain Eukaryota; kingdom Viridiplantae; phylum Streptophyta; class Magnoliopsida; order Solanales; family Solanaceae; genus Nicotiana; species Nicotiana paniculata. The sequence goes on from MDKI01184292.1 coordinate 9,792, forward strand.
GTAAATTCGAAACTTAGGCAAATTAATCGAAGTCAGACTAATACAGTCTTTGTAGTCGAGTGAGTACTTTCTCGAGCTCGAAGTAGGAAGACCCTTAGGTTTTAGTTAAGTGGGGATGACTTATCAAACTAAAAAAATATAATGGCCCTTAGGATCTTGAATTGGGCCGATATGGCCTCAAAAGAGTAGCTTTTTTCCCTTTTCGGCTTAAAAAGGTAATCATATAAAAAATTTTCATACCTTAGCACAATTTTGTTTAGTACAAAATTGTTCTAGGGTTCGAACAGTTCGATACCCTTTAGGGTTTTTCTAGGGCCGACGTTGTCGAAACCCATTTGTTATTTTTCCGAGGGTAGCCTTTTTAACCGATATATAAAAGTATTTGAAGGCATGTTTTCATTACAGAATTCGGACATCTCCGAACCGCGTTAGTTTGGCCGTAGCCTTGGGATTTGCCTCTTTGTTATTATTTCCCGATTATACTTCGAACTTATTCGAAGTGTCAATCCCCGAGTGGGGTGGCCTTGGCCTATACATCGAGGGTTACCTTTTTAAATTGCCCTTTTAAGTTCTTAAGATCTCAAGGTTTGATAATTCGACCAAGTCGATTTTTGGGCGGCAGTCCCCGAGTACGGGGTTAATTGTTCGAACTTTAGTTGTGATCAGCCCTTGAGCCAGCTTCCGCAATAGATCATAAGTACGAAATTGTAAAGTAGAAATTTCTCTAAGGCATGGAACGTCAGGTAAGGAAAAAATACTTCTTTCAATAGATGATACATGCATACATGTTTTGCCATTAGGACTCAAGTAATCTACATGGACACGGTTCATTCAACCGTTTGTCCCTTTACAAAATTAACCTATCGAGACCCTGTTGACACAAAGTATTTTCCTTATCCGAGGGTAATTACCTTCAGTATTCGAGGTTGATTGTAAAGAAGCCTCAGATAGTGTTGAATTTCTCTAAGTTAGCACGAACAATGGTTGCCTCGTTAAAAATTTTGCCGGAAAAACCCATTTGGGACAAAAACCGGTTGAAGGGAAAAAGAGTGCAATGCGTGCTTTCAGACCTAAGGACTTCGTGTTTGGAGAAAACTTCAATGTATTCGATCGAACACCTGCAACAACTTAATATAAAATAAAAATGAAAATGGAGAAGGTCATACCTTAACAATAATATCATTTGAGGAGTGATATGTTCCAATTATTTGGCAATTGTTTGCCGTTCATCGTGCCAAGTTTGTAGGATCCCTTTCTGATGATATCGAGGAACTGATACGGTCATTCCCAATTTTGACCGAGTTTTCTTCGTTTTGGTCTCGAGTATTGAGGGTGACTTTTCTCATAACTAAGTCTCCAATTTTAAAGTGTCGAAGATTAGCTCTTCAGTTGTAGTACCTTTTGATGCGATGCGATGCGTCTGCGCGTCCATACGAACGAGGGTGGCTTCCCGTTTTTCATCTAGCAATTCAAGGCTTGTACTCATAACCTCGTGATTTGATTCTTCCATTGTATCGAAACCTGACGTTAGGTTCCCCGAATTCGACCGGGATCAGAGCTTCGGTTCCATATACTAAAGAGAACGGTGTTTCCCTCATACTAGATTTTGACGTGTTCGATATGCCCAAAGGACTTCGTGTAATATTTCTCTCCATTTTCCCTTAGCGTCTTGCAATCTTTTCTTTAGATTTTGAGTGATGGTCTTGTTTGTCGTTTCGTCTTGTCCGTTCCCACTAGGATGATATGGCATTGACAGGATCCTTTTAATTTTGTGCTCTTCGAGAATCTTTGTCACTTTTCTGCTGACGAATTGCTTTCCATTGTCGCATACGATCTCGGCAGGCATCCCGAATTGACTTATGATGTGGTCCCAAATGAAGTCCATAACTTATTTTTCTCTAACTTTCTCGAAGGCCTGTGCTTCAACCCACTTAGAGAAGTAGTCAGTCATAAATAAAATTAATTTAGCTTTACCTGGGCCCGAAGGTAGAGGTCCAACGATATACATTCTCCATTTCATGAACGACCATGGGGATATGGCTGAATGGAGTTGCTCCCCGGGTTGGTGGATCATCGGTGCATATCTTTGGCAGTTGTCACATTTTCAAACAAACTTCTTAGTATCCCTTTCCATATTGGCCCAATAGTATCCTGCTCTGATGACTTTGCGAACCAGTGATTCGGCACCGGAATGGTTTCCGCAAGTACCCTAGTGAATTTTTTGTAGGACGTAGTCGGTGTCTCACGGACCCAAACATATTGCCAATGGTCCATCGAACATTTTTTTTATAGTGTTCCATCTTCGGCCAATGTGAATCGTGCGGCCTTTGTTCGTAGAGTCCTCGATTCCTTAGGGTCTGATGGGAGCTTCTCGTTATTAAGGTACTCGATATATTTATTCCTCCAATCCAGGTTATGCTCGTGGAGTTTATTCGATGTGTGCTTCTTCGCACCGACTTTGGAAGTTGTACGGCAGTCCCCGAGATAATTTCGTCGTCTTCGACTGATGACCCCAAATTTGCAAGGGAATCGACCTCACTGTTCTGTTCTTGATGTACATGTTGTAGAGTCCATTCTTTAAACCGATGTAGTGTTACCCATAGTTTGTCCAAGTACCTTTGCATTCGATCTTCTCGAACCTCGAAGGTTCTGTTGACTTGGTTTACCACAAGTAGGGAGTCACATTTGGCCTTTACGACCTCTGCTCCCAAGCTTTTAGCTAGCTCGAGACCTGCAATCATGGCATCATACTCAGTCTCATTGTTAGTCAACTTAGAGGTTTTGATAGATTGTCTAATTGTAGTGCGCGTGGGCGGCTTCAAAATGATGCCTAGCCCGGACCCCTTCACGTTCGAAGTGTCGTTTGTGAAAAGGGTCCACACCCCTGAAGATGTACTCATTTTTAATAATATTTCCTTTTTGATCTCGGGTACGAGGGCTGGCGTGAAGTCGGCCACGAAGTCTACTAAGATTTGAGACTTGATGGCCGTTCGGGGTTGATACTCGATATCATACCCACTGATTTTGATGGCCCATTTGGCCAAACCGCCCGAGATTTCGGGCTTATGCAAAACAGTACGAAAATGATAGGTGGTCACCACACAAGTTGGGTAACACTGAAAATATGGTTTTAATTTCCTAGAGGCGCTTATTAGAGAAAGCACTAATTTTTCTTAGTCTGGGTACCGGATCTCGGCCTCACCTAAATTTCGACTAACATGGTAAACACGAAATTGCATACCTTTCTCATCACGAACTTGGACCCCACTTACCGCTTCCGAGACTGCTAAGTATAAGTAGAGTTGATTCTTCTAATGCCTGTTGGCATTCCGGGGTCCAAGCAAAATTGTTCTTCTTTTTAAGCAGTGAGAAGAACCTGTGACTTCGATCTGAAGACCTCGAGATGAACCGTACTAAGGGGGCTATCAGCCCTGTTAATCTTTGTTCAGACTTAATGTTGTCCACGACTGTGATGTCTTTGATTGCTTTGATTTTATCGGGGTTGATTTCGATCCCCCGATATGACACCATAAAGTCAAGGAACTTGCCCGAACCAACCCCGAATGCACATTTCTCCGGATTGAGCTTCATGTTGTATTTTCTCAATATATTGAAGATTTCATGCAAATGTGTTAAATGGTCCTCTATGTGTAAGGACTTAATGCATATCGTCAATATAGACCTCCATTGATTTACCTATTTGTTCCTTGAACATTCGTTTCACTAGGCGTTGGTAAGTAGCACCAGTATTTTTTTAGCCCAAACAACATTACATTATAACAATAGGTGCCATACTTAATGATCAACGAAGTCTTTTCCTGATCCTCCGGGTTCATTTGACTTTGATTGTACCCGGAGTAGGCGTCGAGAAAACTAAGGATCTCGTGGCCGGCCGTGTCATCGATCACGCGATCAATATTCGGCAGAGATAAAGAGTCTTTGGGACATTACTTTGTTTAAATCTTTATAGTCTACGCACATTCTAAGTTCTCCCCCTTTTTAGGGACTACGACTATGTTTTCTAACCATTCGGGATACTTTACTTCTCGATTGGATCCTATTTTGCGAAGTTTGGTTACCTCGTCCTTGATGAATGTATGTTTTACCTCGGACTGGGGCCTTCTCTTTTGCCTTACCGGTCTAAAATTCGGGTCCAGGCTCAATCGATGTGTTGTGATCTCCGGTGGGATCCCTGTCATATCTAAGTGGGACCAAGAAAAATAATCCATATTATCGATAAGAAATTTAATAAGTTTTTCTTTGAGCTCGGGGGTTAGCCCCGTGCCCAGGTATACCTTTCGCTCGGGCAGATACTCGATAAGTATGACTTGTTCCATATCTTCAACTGTCGATTTGGTGGAATCGGAATCCTCGGGGATTATGAAGGATCGAGGGATCCAGTAATCATCGTCCTCGTCCGTTCCCCGTTTCTTCGACTGAGTCGAGGCTGGTAGTTGTGGTTGTGTCACGACCCAAAATCCATAAGGGTCGTCATGGCGCCGGACCCCACGGTCAGGCAAGCCAACACTTAAAAATTAATGAAACCTTTATTATAAAACCTGAAATCATTACCCTTCACTTTATTACGTAATAAAAATCCGTTAAGAAAATGCGATAGATTAATAACCCTTATTTAATGAAATACATCCCAGAACCCGGTGTCATAAGTGCATGAGCAAATTTTCTAAGAATTATACAGATACTACAATGCTTGTCTGACATACAAATTGGAAAAGAAATTTAGAAAAAATGTACAATACATCTGAGGGAGACTCTGTCGGCTGCGGGTCGTCCCCGGATGGTGCAGCTCGTCTAAGTCTCCAAGCCAGCCATATCACTGTGTCAAGCAGGCCCACTATCTATGAATGTACCTGTGCAATAAAAATGCACAGCAACTGTAGCATGAGTACGAAAACAACGTGTACTCAGTAAGTATCCCGCCTAACCTCAGAGAGGTAGTGACGAGAGCTCGAATTTCACACTTGCTAGAGGTCAATTTAATAAACATAAAGAGAGATACTAATCATGAATATCATGGGAAATTAAATATGTAGTGATAAGAAACAACAACTTCCTTCACAATTAAGAATATAAATATTCGTCATTTCAGTTTCCAATTTATAATTTTTTAGGCCAGTAAACATGTATAAATCACATAAAAGTACGCAGCAATTATCATGCGCAAGAAATGCCGAGGGTCGAACAGCATGAACCAACAATATTAAAATGTGCACTGCCGAAGGGTCAAACGACTCGAACCATAGATGCATCTATTTCCCCCGCTCGAGAATCGATCATGCAACGCGGTCATATATAAATAATAGAGTTATCCTGCTCGTGAATCATACATGCGACTCAGGTACAAATAGGAAGAAATTACTTACCTAGTGTTTCTTGGTGAAAATCCCTCTTTGAGCTCTCCAAAATCGTCCAAGCCAAATGAAAGAAATGGGCCAAAACTCATTTTTAAAACAATCTACCCAAGTGCTTCATCGAGTTGTACCTTGCGCTGTGCAGGTTGTACATCCTATTAAAAGTTTCCCCTGTTGTACACCTTCTATTGAAACGCCCATAACTCCTTGTAGAAATATACAAATGGCAAACTGTTTGAAGATTTAGAAACTAGACTCGAAGATCTTTAAGCTGATAGGACGTGCACCATATAACGCTTTATATATTCCGAGATATGAACTTCCAAAGTCGGCTCTGCGATCGCACCAATTGCTGTCTAAAACCAACTGTTGCAGCAGAAAATCAGCAGCTCCTTTGTCCGAAATCTATTCCGTTAACCTTCCGAAATCCACCCGAGGCCCTCGGGACCTTAACCAATTGATGTTTTATACGTCAATACCACACAAGAGGGGGGGGTGATTTATGTGGTGTCCAATTTTTGAGTGTTGTCTCAATAGAAGAACATGGTTCTTCTTGGTGTCCCAACTTCTACTCGTGAGGGATAATAAATGAAGTAAAGTGAAAAATACAGAGATTTTTACGTGGAAAACATCTGGCTCAAAAGGTGAAAACCCACGACCTACTCCTCAGTAGGATTTTCCCAAACTCTTCGCTACAATTCTGAGACAAACAACATTTACAAAATAAACTCTTTTGTATACCCAAGGACTAACTCTAATCCCTTAAGCAACCTAGCCTCTAGCTAATTATGACAAGCTTCAAGTTAACTCTAACTTGAACAACATGTACCTATTACAATTGTTTCTAATAAAGCTAAAAGATACAATATTAAAACACCTACTATAACCAACTAGACTCGAATGACAAACTGATGGAACTGGTTCTTCTAGCTGGTCAGTAGCTTTTGTATCGTACAAGGATTCTGCTTGCAAAATTTCTCTGATAATTTTTCCTTCAGTTCTTGCTTCAATTCTGTCTGTGTGCGAATAATTCTTCAGTAGGAATACTTCAACATTATATAGCGCCAGAAGTTGAGATGTTCTTGCTTAGTTCTAATGCAACTCTTCCTTGGTGGAAGAGTTTGTGTTTAACTCAACTTCCTTCCTTTATTTCTGTCCTTCCTGAACTCGAACTCTAACCCCTTATTAATTTGCAACCTTTTCGCATTAGGAGACAACCTCTTAGTTCATGGATAATTCACAAATTACGTTTATCTCTTGTGCATGTACGGTTCTTGTGCCAATTGGTTCGTTCGAGATGTTTGCCCTGAGAGACCTTGTTCAACTTGGTAGGCATTTGTCAATCTTCAAAACCATGCAGTGACTTGGGTGTCAAGAGATTCCCCCTTTTTGATGATGACAAACTATGTGCTTAACCCTATATACACTTCAAACACTTTGTATGGTTTTAAGCATTTATCATGGAGAAACCAGGTTCATTAGGTTATAAATATCACAATTTTTGAATTTGAAAAACACATATCTTAAGAACATATCTACCTTCCCCCTTTTGGCATCATCGAAAAGTTGCAAAATGATAAACTTACCAGAGCTGTTAACACTTACTCGTGGCCATTGAGGCAACTGCAGGTGAAAACATGATTAATCATCAAAATAAACCAATAAATGTAAGCTATCTAAGAAAATGAGACAAGTCAATAAGAAAAACAACAGAATTCATTGATTAGTACGCGAGTCAAGAACCATACAAAAAAAAACTAAAACAGTCACTACCATGAGAAAAAATAACAAAAACAGAAATAGAACAACTGGTCAAAGAGGGGTTTTGGTAGCTCTGGAATTCTAAGGTTGGGAAGGGGCAGATGAGGTTGGGGTCTTTGCTTGAAGGAGAGAAAGCATTTTTTTAAGAACACCTTCATTTTTCTCCTTCTCCTTGGATAGTTCAGATCTAAGAGCATCCCGCTTAGCTTCAACCTCATGAAGGCGAGAATTCAATCGAAGGATCTCCGCATCCTTTATCTCTCCTTCCTGCACCAATGACCTGACTTTGCTATTGACTGGATGCTTCCTAGATGAACGAGGTTCATCCTCAGAAACATTGACAATATAATCATATGTCAGCAAAGTTTTCTTCCCAAAATAATCTTTACAAATAGCCATCTCAGCTTTCTTCACAAGAACCGCAAAGTGGGCAAGCACAACTATCAGAATAAATCCATAAGGAATAGCATATGCTTTGTTTCCATTTACAACTCTGTCCAAGAGTTGGATGATGAAAGCTGGCCAATTAATCTACTTTCCTCTGTACAGGCACTCCATAAGTGTTAAGTCCATGTAACTGGCGATGTGTCTACGCTCTTGTCTTGGCAGTAGAAACTTAATCACAAATTTGAAGAGTAGCTTGTTCTGGGGATGTATTTCACTTTTGAACACTGGCCTTGGCTCAATTTCCTTCACATTTTACAAAAGAATCTGGTGATGTTGATAACTGAGGCCATTCCATCTAGACTGGGCCATCTTTGCCTAGTGTAATCGTCATATCCCTCAGCAGGGATATTCAGAATCTCTCCCAGCTCCTTTGCATCGAATGTGATCTGAATCCCCTTGACTGTGGAGGTTACCCTGCCATCCTTCACACTTGCATTGGCCATAAACTCCACCAGTTAATTCCTTGCCAGCCTTCCTTCCAGGTGAAGGACCAAGTCCTTCCATCCCTACACATCCAGTGCATTCTGCAAAAAGATCACTCCTTATTCTTTCAGATCTCTCACCAGCTTCCCCTTAAGAATAGTACGCTTGCCAAACATGGTGAGTTTGTCAGATTTCTCACCCAAGATTTCCTCTTCTCCTCCACTCCATTCACTTTCTTCTTCAACAACTTTCACTTTCTTTGCCTTGGACCTGGTCCTTTTAACTGTTCTTGAGGGTGTGACAGACACAGAAGCTGACTTCTTTGAAGAAGCCTTAGCCTTCTTGGGCTTGGGTGTCTCAACCACAACTGGAGCCGTCTGCTGCTCATGATGGACCACTTCCATCGTTTCATCATCAACATCAACAGCCTCAATAGGCTCTCCTAACTTTGCCTTCCCTTAGCAGCTTTCTTTTTCTTTCTCTCTCTCAGAGCCCTTTCTAACTCCTCTTCTCCTTGTCGAACA
>ML303911.1:0-87327 GCA_005239505.1 Nicotiana paniculata
TGGACTTGGTCCTTTCCGCGGCAACTATTGAGTTGCGTATTTTACTCTAAATCATATGTTAAACTGTGTCCTAAAGATTATTGCTATATTTGGGCTATAAGCCATGTTTGGGGCCTCGTGCCAACTTGTTTAGACCCCTTGGGGGCTTTTTATTGCTATTTTTCCTCACTGTTTATTGATGATTTCACTCAGTCACATTGTGCTTACTGTTTTCGAAACTCAGCCTGATTTACACTACTTTGAGATTTAAAAAATGATGTTTTGGGTCGAGTACCCCGTTTTACTGATTCGCCCGAGGGGCTTTTGAGAGGTTCTGACTGAGTGAGGCCAAGGGCTTGATTGTGAGGATATGATACGCCATGAGGTGGCTTGATATTAGCGATTGGGCTGAAGGAGCCCCTCCGGAGTCTGTACACACCCCCAGTGAGCGCAGGTACTACTCAGTGCGAGTGCCGAGTGACGAGTGATTAGGAGGCATGAGTGACTGTGAGGTATGCCTGAGGGGCTGATTATGAGTGACTGTGAGGTATGCCCGAGGGGCTGATTATGAGTGACAGCGAGGCATACCCGAGGGGCTGATTATGATTCATGTTTTTGCCCGAGGGGCTACTTATGATTTTACCACTTTCGCTCTGAACTTATGAAATATGTTTTTCCCGAGGGGCCTTTTTATGATTTTCAACATTTTTTTACACTAAACTTCTTGAAAGTTATGTTGAAACTATTGGCAAGTATATTTCCAAATGATTTTTTTACTGAAATAGGCTTTTAAGCGTGATGATTTAATATATACATTGTTGGAAAGAAAGGATGTGCTTATTGTGAATTGATGAATTAATTTTTATGTGTTTCTCGCTGCTCAGACCTGATTTATTTTCATTACTACTGAATTGGTGTACTCACATTACTCCCTGCACCTTCTGTGCAGATCCAGGTGTTAGGGCAGTGTGAACTGTGTATCTGTTCCAGAGATTTCTCGGAGGTTTGCGAGGTAGCTGCATGCGTCCGCAGTACCTCTCTCTCTCCTGTTTACTATTATAGAATTTATTTTCTTTTGAGTTGTATATTTTTATGTAAATGCTCATGACCTGTGACTCCTGGATCTTGGGGGTTGTATTTAATATTCAGTATAGCTTTAACTGTTTTATAAATGCCTAAATGAAACCTTTATGGGTTATCAATGTAGTAAATATGTAAATGGAAGCTTATTATGATTTGAGTGTAGTTTTGGCTGGCCTAGTTCCACGATAGGTGCCATCACGACTAGCTTAGATTTGGGGTCGTGACATATATGGTGTTGGCTTGCCTGACAGTGGTGTTCGGCGCCATCACGACCCTTAGTGAATTTTGGGTCGTGAAAGTATGAGTACAACAGACCTCATGTACTCAATAAGTAACAAACCTAAACTTAGATTGAAAGTAGTGACGAGCTAGAACAAGGGTCGGGTACGACACCAATAGCCAACAACAGTTCATAACAACATAGTGCAAGTAATAAAAGAAGTATCTCAGAAATAGAAGCTCAACTCGTTCACAGTTCCAGAAAATAAGCATGTTTTTCAAGTATCTTGATGAAAACCAAAACCTTTTACCGAAATTGCCCAAAAATATGAGTAAGCTTGAAAACTGTAATTTTTTCAAAAATCTTTTCAACAATAAATAAAATGTTTCATTTTAGATAGTTGTGATTAGTTAGAAGATATAGTTAGGAGGTTAATCAGGTTGTTAGTCGGTTATGACATTAGTATATATACTCGTTAGTGGCAATGAAACAATGGGATTTCCACTTTCTTCTTCTGCAATCATTCCTCTTCTTCTTCTCAGAACATTCTAGAGCGTTGAAGCTCAGAATTGTGAGATACTCGTAGCATTTTGGCATTAACGTATTTTTAAATCCATCGTTACATAACAACAGAAAATGTCACTTTATTGAACAGACGAATTTGGTGTGGTGGCGTTGTTACCTTGCTTTTTCTCTCATCTTGCCGTTTCTTATTATTAAATAGTTATATTTTATACTTTACCCTACTTTTTCATATAATAATTTACCCGTATCCTATTTTTTCTTAGTAATATTGTAAGTTTATTTCATATTGACATCATGAAACAACAGCAAACGATTCAGTTTGTCCAAATGTTGTATTCATCAAACATCAAATTGCAATTGGGTTCAACTTCCACCATCCGGAACATTTGGCATGATCTATATTTATATTTATATTTATAATTTATATTTATATTCATATTATATCTATATCAATATCTATCTATTTTTATTGTTATTATAAAAGTATGAATATTAAAACACTAAATATTAAATAACAAAAATATCCCCCAAATATTACCCGTTAATACTAAGTTGTTCTTTTAAACAAATGATTGTATTTTGGATAAAATCGTGATTCCAGTATTTAGCACTTCAATCCGGAGGAGTTAGGACGTTGAAATCAAATCAGTCACCAAACCTCCCCTAACAACTTCATAAAGATGATTGCACTTGCCCTTTTGTAGGTTTTATACGTGAATTAATTAAAGTTGTTTCACTTATATATATATATATATATATATATATATATATATATATATATATATATATATATATATATAGGGGTGTTCAAACCGAACTGCAAAACCGTACCAAACTGATTAAAAAATCCGGCTAGGTTTGGTTTGACTTGACTTGGTATTGAATAAAAATATCTGAACCAAACCGACATATAAATATATAATTTTTATATATATTTTTAAGAGTTTATATTGAATTTTCTTTAAAAGAATATTGAAATATTTGGGATCTTCTCATGTGTTAACCTAGAAAATGTACATTAATGAAAATTATTGTTAGACGACTAAGAAAATAACTACCATGTATTACTAAAAAAATTCTCCCATTAGAATATTTTAATAGATCATATGTTTGTCAAATTTTTCAATATTTACTAAACATATATTCACTTATCAAAATTTTATCTATAACGTTAACAAAGTAAGATTGAATAATATTCATGTAACAAAAAAATTCAAAAAATCCGACAAAATCGAATCAATCCAAACCGATATAATTAGTTTGGTTTGATTTTGATAAAAAACCGAATCAACCCAGTCCATATACTCCCCTATATATATATATATATATATATATATATATATATATATATATATATATATATATATATATATAACATACACGTGATATCTGTTGAAGTACATAAAACAAAAACTTAGAAAGTGGTGAAACGTAGGTCCACCTAGGTAATGCATTTTTTATTACTAGGAAAAATTTATGATATCATGAATTTGTCTGATACATCCACAACATTTGTTATATGTGATCGTACATCTGTTATTTCGTCAAGAGTCAAAATGTCAAATAGCCAATAATAGAAAGAATGCCTGCTAATGAATAAAAAAAACACCTTTTAATGCTTTTCTTGTGATTCCTTTATTTTACTAAGTACTAATCGTTGCAATCTTTTTCATAAGATCTTTGATAGATTCGCTTTGTTCACTTAATTAATTGATCTGTGAATGCGAATAATCCAATTCTTTGTTTATTAAATGTATTTATTTGTTTCGTTTTATAATTACATATTGTCTTCTTAATTTGTTTAAATTTTTTATATATAGTGTCTTAAGATTACGACACGTTATATATATACTAATTTTTTTTATAAATACTAATTTTAGGATACGCGCGATGCGTGTATACCTTATATGAATGAGTATAACTTTTTAAAAATTTAATAAATAATATTAAATAATATATTTGAGTTATAAAATAAATTTTAAAAAATATAAGCTCTTGAAAATGACATATATTAATCATATTTGGCTTTTAAAAAAAACGGATGACCTAGCTAAGCATGAAAACAATTCAGATGATTTATCACGTATCCGCTTCTTGTATTTAACTTTGCATGAAATGATTATATAGGTACTGTGTATTCTAGACATGTCAACTAAAAGAAAAATCGCGATAAATAAATTATGTAGCTAAGTAGTAAAATTTCGCCGCTTATTAAAAAATAACGACAAATTATCAAAAATCAAATCCAATTCAAGGTCTTATGTATCAGCTATAATATCCTTAATAACATTAACTGAATATAAAGAAGAGTAGAGATCTTACTTTGATCTTCTTGCAATAATCTTACTAAATTTAGTTATTATCACCATTTTCTAAACAACACGGCCAGTAGGAAGTATTTGTCAAATTTAATTCGTATTTAAAACATTAGAAGAAATAGAAATGGTTAGAAAAGAAAGTGATCAATACCATGTTACCTTTTCCTAATGCTTGGAAGGTGTTCCTTCTTATGTAGGAAATAATTAGTAGTCTTAAATGTTAGGCCTATTAACAAAAACTTGTACGAAACATGGAAGCAAAAATATATACATAATGATAGTTGATTACTAAAACTTAATATTCGGATGTTTTTATTAGAACCGTCTAAATTAGTTAAAATATATAGCTCTTATGCCTTTTTAAAATCTTGAAATTCTATTCAAATAAGGAAATGTTTTAAATCTTGAAATTGTATTTAAATAAGGAAATGTTTCATAGTAAAAATTATTAGTTAACTTTGAAATCTTAAATATTAGGAAAATAATAAAATGATTATTTTGTCCAGCATGAACTCTATTTTGAAATGGTAAAAAAAAAGCGAACGACATTTTACTAAACGCCTTCGTGCTTTTAATATAATATAAATATATATTTCTGAGAATGATTTTAGTGATTGCACTATTTATTACAACAACGCCCCACCTACATGTCTCTATAGTGCCAAATTATCATCACAAATCACTTGCATAGCTAGCCACTATCGATAACCACTATTTATATCGCCAATCAGTAAAAATTGCGCGGGGCATTCTCTTTGGTCGCCCCCATTTAACTTATACCCGTTTTTTCAAAATTTTTTAACTTGTACTCACTTTTTAAATAACTTCAGCTTCCCTTTCCCTCGCTGAGCTGAAGTTCACCAGTTAAGCTGAAGTTCGCCAGTTATAAAGACAAAACTTCAGCTCTAGAGGTGAAGTTCCCCAGTGTAACTGGGGGAACTTCAGCCCGTATGCTGAAGTTTTTGTCTTTATAACTGGGGAACTTCAGCCCCGTATGCTGAAGTTCCCCATTTACAAAGACAAACTTCAGCTCTAGAGCTGAAGTTTCTCAGTGTAACTGGGGGAACTTCAGCTCCGTATGCTGAAGTTGTTGTCATTATAACTTGGGAACTTCAGCCCCGTATGCTGAAGTTCCCCATTTACAAAGACAAAAACTTCAGCTCTAGAGCTGAAGTTCCCCATTTACTAGAGTTGAAGAGTTCGCAAGCTACTTCAGGCCCGTCTACTAGAATGCTGAAGTTTTGCGTGATTGTCTTTGCTACTTCAGCCCCGCATGCTGAAGTTATGCGCAAAAGAGGGTACGGATGCAATCTTTTTTACAAAGCGGGTATAAGTTAAAACGTGGCACAAAAAGTGAGTACGGATGCAAAAGCCCCCGCCAATCACCACTATCACCTACTTTGTCTGGTCCATAATAAGTGATTATTTTATTTTTGACACACCCATTAATGAAATACGAATTCAAGAGAAAAAATGTATTTACTAAATGAATCTTAATTAGTTGTTACCTTGACACATTTTGAATATGTAAACAAGGCCAAATTTTGGAAAAATAAAAATTAATTCCTTTTTGATTATGTAAATAGACACTTATTTTAGATCAAAATAAAAAGGTAAAATAGTCACTTATTGTGGACTGAAGAGAGTACCATTTTTTTACCATACACTATCACTGACGATCACAAATAACTAACCACCATCATTAACACAAGCAGCGTCTATCTTTAGTTATCAGTACTATTTATTTTCATGTGCTAACAAGGGGTGGATCTACATATAATATGATTTTTAACCTCGACTTGGAGTATGCCTGTCACGATTCTAAATCTACTTGTCGTGATAGGAACTAACCCAACCCGCTAGATAAACCAACTAGTGGCTATTCAATTCCAATAATATTAACAAAACAATTAAGTAAAAGAAAATATCTAAATCCTATACATTTCCTAAGGACTGGTAGTTTAAATCATGATCTTCTAAGATCAGAGTTTACAAAGATGAAATGAAACAAATACATATATGTTTGAAAAGTAAATAAACAAATGTTGTTTTATACTTCAATACCACACAAGAGGGGGATGATTTGTGTGGTGTCCTATTTTTCGCGTGCACAGATTATAGAAGGAACTGGTTCTTCTATGTGTTCCTGATACAACTGTTGCGGAATAATAAGTACATAAATTAAAGAACATAAGGATTTTACGTGGAAAATACCTGGCTCAAAAGGTGAAAAAACCACGATCTACTTCCCAGTAGGATTTTTCCAAAATCTTCACCAAAACACTGAGCCAAAAACTGCATTTACAAAAACTCTTTTGTAAACCTAGGACTAACTCTAATCCCTTGTAGCAAACAACTGCTAACTGTTGCGACAACTTCAAGTTAACTCCAACTTGAATACACTGAGTCCCTATTATAGATGCTTTCAGATAAAGCTGAAAGGTACAATATGAAAACACCTACTACAATTGAACTAGAATAAAAGACAGACTCTTGGAACTGGTTCTTCTATCTGGTTCAAGTAGCTTCAGGTTTGCACACTTAAATCTCATACGAATTTCATGCAAAATGCCTTGCTATTTTTCTCTCAATTCATGTTTAACTTTTGCGTTTGTGTATACCTGTAAAATGAAAATATCCTGCAATAGATAGAGTTAGTAGAAAATGAATTAACTAGAGTTCTAATGCTACTATTCCTTGGTGGAACAGTTCTAGTTAATCTCAACTCCTAACTCCTTCCTTATCTTGGATAATATTCTCTTTGAGTAAGGAGTCCTTCTCCTTATCAATTATGCAACCTTCAGGAGATATTTATTCTGCCAGGTTACGTTTATCTCCTTCATGTGCATCTCACGTGCTTGAATCTTCCCGTGTCTATGAATACCAGTGATGGACCTGGTTCATGCCTGAGTTCCTTTGTCAATCTTCAAAACTATCCTTTACTTGGGCTAACAAATTTTCCCTTTTTGATGATGACAAACTCTATGCTTCTATAAGCTTAGGTCCTGTTTCAACTTAGCTCAATATCAACACAATGTTAGAACAATTTTCACTTATCATCAAGGACCATGTTCATTAGGTTATAAATATCACTGTTCAGAATACAAAGCACAGCTTTTCCCCCCTTTTGGCATCATTGAAAAGTTGCATAAAAAATGTGTGAATCCCAGATTTTAAAACTTACTCATGGCAACTGGAGCTACTTCAAATGCATTCATGGATTAATCATCAACAATCAAGCTAAGAATTCAAACTATCAAAGAAATATAGACAGTCAATTAGAGCAAAAACCAGAAAATTTCATTGATAGACGATATGATGCTCCCGCAATCCATAAAAAGAATAAAAACATTGAGAAACATGAGCAAAAACAAGAAAAATCCCGGACTGGGTCATTGAAAGTTCTACACTGGGCTAGGAAATTAAGGCTTGGAAGAACTGAAGGCTTGATTTTTGGCATGGAGAAGGTGCGGCATGTCTTGAAGAATTCCATCATTCTTCTCCCTTTCATTTGCAAGCCTTGTTCTGAGAGCATCTCTTTCAGATTCTACCTCAGCCAACCATGTCTTCAGCCTAGCTATCTCAGCATCCTTTTCCCCACTCTCCTGCACCAGGGCTCTGACCTTGCTATTGACTAGTGTCTTTTTAGATGAACCAGGTTCATTGGGAATGGTATGGGCCTCATAATCACAAGCAAGCAGAGTGTTAACCCCAAAATGGTCTTTGCTTGTGGCCATCTCCCCCTTCTTCAGTGGCACCTTACAATGAGCAAGAACACAGTGAGAATGAATCCATAGGAAATGGCATGGGCTTTAGAGCCATTGATAACCCTATCGAGAAGGTGGATAATAAATCCAGGCCAGTTGATCTGCCTCCCACTATCCAAACATTCCATAAAAACCAAGTCCAAGAAGTTGGCGATGTGCCTCCTTTCCTGCCTAGGCAAAACGCACTTGTTGATGAATTCAAACAATACCTTGTAGGAGGGATTTATTTCACTTTTGTATACAGCCTTGGGCTCACTTTCTTCTTCATTATCACAGAATTTCCTGGTGACGGCCAGGGTAGTAGGAAGGGTGTCTAGGCTTGACCACTTCAGTTTTGTGTAATCATTGTACCCTTCATAAGGTACACCTAGCATGTCACCCAGCTCCTTTGCATCGAAAGAATTTGTACCCCTTTCACCAGGCTGGTGACTCTACCATCCTTCACTTCAGCATTGGCCATGAACTCAATAATTTCACTCCTAGCCAATCTACTATCCATCTTAAGTACCATGTCCTTCTATATTTGCAAGCTTTTCCAGTAGCAGGACCATCCCTTCTTCCTCCAAATCCTTTAGGAGTTTACCCTTCAAGATAGTTCTTTTTCCAAATTTGGCCAGCTTGCCCTTTTCACTGTCTAGATCATCCTCTTCTTCTCCACTCCATTCTTCTTCTTTTTCTTCTTCTTCTTCTTCTTATTCTTCTTCTTCTTCTTCAATCTTTACTTGTTTGGTTTTCACTGCAGACCTGGTCCTTTTGGCCAGTTTGGATGGTTAAGCATACTTGGATACAGAAGTAGACTTCTTAGAAGAAGTCTTGGCTTTCTTGGTCTTGGGAATCTGAACCTCCACCTCAGCAATCACCTTTTCTCCTTGATGGACCAGGTCCATCTCATCCACATAAACAGCCTCAACAGGCTCTCCACTTTTTCCTTTCCTTTGTTCATCCTTTTCTTCTTGATTTCTTCTAAAGCTTTCTGGAACTCCTCCTCACTTTGCATCAGCTGACTCCTTGTGGCTCTTCTTCCTCTTGGGAGAGGAATTTCAGTAGTGTCAGAAGGAGCAGCCTTCCTTTTATTGTAGGCTCTAGCAGTTCCAGGGTTCTTTTTTTTAGGAGTTCTCTTTTTCTTTGGTTTATAACTTTCACCTACCTTTTTCAACAGATCTGCGAGGGTTTCTTCAACAGATGAACCAGGTTCATTTGTATGTTTTCCAAGATTAACCAGCCCTTAATCGGCTTCTCCAGATCCACTTCCCCCTGCTTTCTTGCCACTTTCTTCCACCTTTTCTGACTCTGCTCCATAGATAGCCATTTTACCAGTTTCAGAAGTGGGTGAAGAATCAACCACTCTTTTCCCTTTCCCCTCTCATCACTTCGCACACCCTCACTCTCCTTTTATTTTTCTCTCTTATTTTTACCACCTCTCCTTATGGACTCAGGCATTTCCAAGTTTACCACAGACCCAACCAATATAAACCTATTTTCTAAATTTTCAGCCAAATCATAAATGACCTCGGTAGAAGTCTTTGGAACAGATGTTACCTGCTCAGTATCGGAAGACCCAGTTTCTTCCCCCTCAGTCGCAGACTTGAAGGAGTCGTCAGAGTTTTGGGGTTCTCGGGCTTGTCTGACTTGTAATTGTGCGTTTAATTTCCTTAAAAGCACACCTCCAGCGACAGTTTTTTTAGCAAAAAATTTTACTCGTCGTTTCCTAGGTTGAGGAGTAGTGGAAGATGAGAAACATGGTGGGGGTGTACCAGGGTTAGTTATTTTGGCTCTGTAAAGAAGAAGATGGGTAGGTTGAATTTTTTAGAGAAGGGGATAAAGTGCAGATAAATTTCGATGGTTTAGGAATTATGAGAAGAGGAGAGTGATGATGATGATAAATTTAAAGGGAGGGGTAATTAATGGGCAACGTCAGGTTAAACAGTCGATTAGAAGTCTAATCAAACTGAAATGTTAGTTTTGAATAGACGGTGGAGACTTCCCTAGAATCTAGGTGATTTAATTTGGTTAGGATTCTTTTGAACAGACTGGTTCAATTTAATTGGATAAGTTTAAGAGAGTTTTAGAATTTGGTAGACTCTACTCATGATTCAAATATTAGTTTTTCAAATTGTGCAGAGTATAGAAAACATACCGTGCTATCTCAATGAACCAGCATAGATGAACCCGGTTCTTCACTAAGAATCCTCTTGTACATGTCTTAATTTACCAAAATAGAGAAAATATCATTAGAGATTAGTGAGTCATTTTAACACATGGCACAGGAGTATACTATTTACAGTATGAGATTGAGAAAAAATTAATCTAGTTATTTACACAAGTTCAAGATTTTCTAACCAATTTTTTTTTTCAATTTGTTTTTTTTTTAATTTTTTTTGGTTATAAATTCTAAACTGGTCATTTTAGGTGATCTTAATCATCCCTAATTCCAACATGTTCCTTTCAAAGTGATCTCTACTTAAGGCTTTTGTGAAGATGTCAGTTATTTGCTTGTCAGTAGCACAAAATTTCACAGTGATCATCCCATTTTCATAGTTATCCCTCAAAAAATGATGCCTAACATCTATGTGCTTAGTTCTCTTGTGATGAACAGGGTTCTTAGTCATACTAATTGCACTAGTGTTATCACAAAAAATGGGGATACAACCAACATCGATTCCAAAGTCCATAAATTGTTGTTTAATCCACAATAATTGAGCACAACATGAGGCAGCAACAACATACTCAGCTTCAGCAGTAGATAAGGCAACATAATTTTTCTTTTTGGTGGCCCAAGACACGAGACATGAGCCAAGAAAGTGTGTCATACCTGAGGTGTTCTTTCTATCCACAAGAAAACCTACATAATCAGCATCAACATATCCCACAAGATTGAAATTACTACCTTTTGGATACCAAAGACAAAGATCAATGGTGCCTTTTAGATATCTCAAAATTCTCTTGACAGCAGTCAAGTGAGACTCCTTTTGGGTTTGCCTGAATTCTTGCACAAAGGCCTACACTGAAAATAATGTCAGGTCCACTAGCAATGAGATACAACAATGAGCCAATCATTCCCCTATACATATTCTTATCAACAGATGAACCGGGTTCGTCTATATCCAACTTTGTAGCTGTTGCAATAGGAATGTCAATTTCCTTGGAATCTTCCATTTAAACCTTTTAAGCAACTCTTTTACATACTTTTGTTGATGGATCATAGTTCTATTTGAATTTTGTTTAATTTGTAAGCCTAAAAAGAAGTTAGCTCACCCATCATGCTCATTTCGAATTCACTCCCCATTAGTTTAGCAAATCCTTACTTAGCTTATTAGTAGTTTCTCCAAAGATTATATCATCAACATATATATGAACTACTAGGAGATCTTTACCTTCTTTTACTTAAGAATTAAGTATTGTCAATTTTAACTCTCTTGTAGTCATGCTCAAGCATAAATTTTGATAACCTTTCATACCATGCTCTTAGAGCCTGCTTGAGTCCATACAGTGCTTTGTCGAGTTTGTATACATGATCAGAATTTTTCTTCCTTTCAAATCTTGGAGGTTGCTTGACAAACACTTCTTCCTTTAGATAGCCATTCAGGAAGGCACTCTTGACATCCATCTGGTGAACGGTGAATTCCATGTAATAAGAAAAGGCTATGAGGAGTCTTATATCTTCCAGCCTTGCAACTGGAGCAAAATTTTCATCATAGTCTATGCCTTCCTCCTGACTATATCCTTGAACAACCAATCTTGCCTTATTTCTTGTAATTGTTCCATCTTCATCAAGTTTGTTTCTGAATACCCACTACTACTGATCCATCCAAGGGTCTTGGTACCAGATTCCAAACTTTACTCCTTTCAAATTGGTTGAGTTCATCTTGCATTACATTTACCCAGTCTGCATCCTGCAAAGCCTCAACAACATTCTTAGGTTCAATAAGAGATAAGAAAACATCAAAAGCACAAAGATTCTTTAATGAAGATCTGGTTTTGATTCCAAAGGTTGGATCAGTAGTGATGTTTTCAATAGGATGAGAACTTTGATATCTGTAAGGTCTCACAACCAACTGGTTTTCCCTTGATGTTCCTTCAGTGTTTTGTTGCTGTGGAACAGGTTCAGGGACAGATTCCATTGAGGTTTGAGGATTATTTCCTCTTTGTTCTATTCCCCCTTGTCATGTTGCCCGGGGTAGATGAACCTGTTCCATCCCCAGTTCCTTCCTCCAGTGCAGCTTCAGTCTGAGCTGTGGTTTCGTTTAAGTTTCTCACCAGCCCAATTGCTTCATCATCATGTTCCTGTCCCTCTGAAAGGATGTTAGTTTCATCAAAAACAACATGAACACTTTATTCAACACACATCGTTCTTTTGTTATATACCTTATAAGCTTTACTATGTGAAGAATATACCAAGAATACTCCCTCATTACTTCTGGGATCAAACTTGCCTAGGGAGTCTTTACCATTGTTGTGCACAAAGAACTTGCATCCAAATGTCCTAAGATGGGATATATTTGGTTTTATCCCTTTAAGTAACTCATAGGGAGTCTTCTCTACAAGAGGTCTAGTCATGCACTTATTTATGATATAACATGCAGTATTTACAGCTTCTGCCCAGAAGCTGTGGGGCGGTTTACTAGAAAGAAGCATAGTCCTAGCCATATCTTCAAGTGTCATATTCTTTCTTTCAACTACTCCATTTTGTTGCAGAGTTCTAGGATCATAAAATTATGATTTATGCCATGCTCATCACAAAATTCAGCAAATTTAGCATTTTCAAATTCAGTGCCATGATCAGACCTAATTGATGCAAGTTAATTACCTAGTTGTTTCTGAGTTTTTCTAATAAAAGAAGTGAACATGTCAAATGCTTCATATTTAGATGTTAAGAACAATATCCAGGTAAACCTAGAGTAATCATCAACAAGCACTATCACATATCTTTTACCAAATATGCTTAATGTTCTCATTGGACCACAGAGATCCATATGAACCAGTTCCATCGTTCTGGTGGTACTTACCACTTTCTTGCAATTGGAGACTAATTTGTTGAGTTGACTCAGACTTGCATGTCCAAGTCTCTTATGCCAAAGGAGGGATACACTGTCCATCACACTTGAGCAAGTTATTTCATTTTCTAAAAGTGTGGAAAGATCTACAATGTATATATTGTTCACTCTTTTTCCCTACAAAAGAATCTTGTCAGTGATAAGGTTAATCACAAAACATTTAGTAGAGGTGAATGCTACCAAGTTACCTCTATCACACAATTGTGATACACTAATTAGACTGTATTTCAGGCCGTCTATCAAGTAGACATTCTCAATAGAATGAAATTCATTCTTACCTACCTTACCAACCCCAATGATCTCACCTTTATTTCCATTTCCAAAGGAGACAATACCTCATTTGAGGTCCTCAAGTGAAAGGAACTGGTCATTGCTTCCTGTTATGTGCTTTGAGCAGCCACTATCCATGTACCATATTTGGATGCTCCCCTTCACTTGAACTTGCAAAAGGAAATAAGGGGTAGTCTTAGGAACCCAAACTAGTTTGGGTCCCTTTCTATAGGCAAAAGGATGAATTAAATTCTTTTTAGCCTAACTTGGTACCCAATTCTTCCGTTGAACAAATTTTTTGTTCTTTTGGCTTTCCTTTTCTTTTGCACTACATTCACTTTTATAGTGACCAATTTTACTACAGTGAGTACAAATCTTGTTCTCGGGAAGAGTGATGTACTTGCTTTTGGGATCCCACTTAGGTAGCTGATTCCCAAAGCCAAGTCCTCTTTTATTGCTACTATGATGTTCTTGTAGACATGACAGAGCATCGGAGAACCTGTTCCATTTACTAGTTCTTTCTAGTTCATGCTTGACCTTGCCTAGATCCTCCTTCAAGACTCTTACCTTCTCATCCTTCTTATACAACTCATCTTTCAGTTTACCTACATTTTCCTCTAGAGTGAATTGTGTGCAATCGGCTGTCTTTTTACTTGTCCCTAATTTCGGTTTTAGGTTTTCAGATTTTAGTTCTAGGACATTTTTTTCAAATGCATGGACTTGGTTCTTTAGTGTAGTATTCTCACTTAAAGTCTCACTAACTCTGAGTTCTAGGTTCTTGCACTTTGCTTTTAACATCACACATTCCTTACACAACTGTTCCTTTTCATTGTTTATATCCTCAGATTCATCAGTGAAGTCTAGAAGTAATTCAGAAAGTTTTTCTTTAGACAAAAACTTAATCTTCTATTTGAGATGAATTGTACTTACCTCAAATTCCTCATGAGATTCCTCATCGGATTCTCCAATTTCCATATGTGCTTGTTCATCTCCATCTTCATCATTTGAGTCCTCATTTGAGGTTTCTCCCCAAGAAGCAACCATAGCCTTTGTTGATCCTTTGTTCTACTTGGGATGAACCCGTTCCTTCTTCTTGTTTCTTTGTTCAAATCTTTCCTTCTTCCATTCAATTTCCCACTGAGGGCAGTTCTTGATGTGATGATCAGTCTTCCCACACTTGTAGCAACCCTCATTGGTCGATTTTTCAGGAACCCTTGGTTTGTTGTAATTTTCACTTCTTGAAAAACCCTTTCCTCTCATTAGGTACTTCTTGAAGTCCTTAATAATCATAACCATCTCATCTTCCTCAAGATTAGCACCTTCAGTGATTCTGAGTGCCAGGCTCCTTTCCTTCTTGGGCACATCCATCTTCATGGTTTGCCTTCTAAGTTCATAAGCAGTGAGATCTCCAATCAGCTCATCCAACTTAAGAGTTGCAATGTTTCATTGATTCCTCAATTACAATGATTTTGCTTTCCCAAGAGACTGGCAGAACCCTTGTCAGAATCTTCTCAACTTTGTCTTCTTCAAGAAGAATCCTTCGAAGATACTTAAGTTCATTTGATAGTGTGGTGAACCTTGTATACATCTCTTGGATGGTTTCCCCTTCCTTCATGGTGAAATTCTCGTATTGAGAATATAGTAGAGTTCCTCTGGACCTCTTCACTTGAGGTGTTCCTTAATGATCCACTTTCAAAGTGTCCCAAATTTCCTTAGCAGTAGTACAACTTTGAATTCTGTTGTACTCGTCTGGACCAAGTCCACACACAAGCCATTTCCTGGCCTTGACATTCTTCTCCCATTTTCTCAAGTCCTCAGTAGTGCAGTCAACTCTTGTTTTTGGCACATCTACTCCGTCAGCATTTTTCTTCATAGTAGCCAGGGGACCATCAGTGACAATGTACCATCGCTCGTAATCTTCTCCTATGATATGGTCTCTCATTCTGTTTTTCCACGAGGAGTAGTACTGGCCACTGGAGAGTGGTGGCCTAGCAGTTGATTGTCCTTCCCAATTTCCAGGTGGTGCACTCATCTTGATCTTCTCCTAAGGTATCAGCCTCATCAAGGATAACCCGCTCTGATACCAATTATTGTTTTATACTTCAATANTTATTCAATGTGTTCCTTTGCGGAATAATAAGTACATAAATTAAAGAACACGAGAATTTTTATGTGGAAAACACCTAGCTCAAAAGGTGAATAAACCACGACCTACTTCCCAGTAGGATTTTTGCAAACTCTTCACTAAATCACTGATCCAAAAACTGCATTTACAAAAACTCTTTTGTAAACCTATGACTAACTCTATTCCTTTGTCGCAAGCAACTTCTAACTGTTGCGACAACTCCAAGCTAACTCTAACTTGAATACATTGAGTACCTATTACAGATACTTCTAGATAAAGCTGAAAGGTACAATATGAAAATACCTACTACAATTGAACTAGAATAAAAGACACTCTTGGAACTAGTTCTTCTATCTGGTTCAAGTAGCTTCAGGTTTGCACACTTAAATCTCACATGAATTGCTTGAAAAATGCCTTGCTATTTTGCTCTCAATTCCTGTTTAACTTCTGCGTTTGTACATACCTGCAAAATAAGAACATCCTGCAATAGATAGAGTTAGTAGATAATGAATTAACTAGAGTTCTAATTCTACTATTCCTTGGTGGAACAGTTCTAGTTAATCTCAACTCCTAACTCCTTCCTTATCTTGGATAATATTCTCTTTGAGTAAGGAGTCTTTCTCCTTATCATTTATGCAACCTTTTTTGATCAGGAGATATTTATTCTGCCAAGTTACGTTTATCTCCTTCATGTCCATCTCACGTGTTTGAATATGCCCGTGTCTATGTATACCAGTGATGGACATGGTTTATGCTTGAGTTCCTTTGTCAATCTTCAAAACTATCCTTTACTTGGGCTAACAACAGAGTTTTATAGATCTAAAGCTACCACGACAAGAGGCATCTACAACCAGGACGCAGGTACATCTTCAATCCAGCTCCCATCGAACACAACAACATCAGCAGCCAACATCTGCATGCAAGGTGCAGAAGTGTAGTATGAGTCCAACCGACCCCATGTACTCAGTAAGTAACAAACCTAACCTTAGGTTAAAAGTGGTGACGAGCTGGAACCAAGGTCGGAGTCCAACAAAATAGACAACAACTCATAACAACATAATGAAAGTAATAAAATAAGTAACTCAGAGATAAAATGCTCATCTCGTTCACAGTTCCAGAAAAATAGGCATGCTTTTCAAGTGTCTCAGTGAAAACTCAAATCTTTTATCGAAAATGCCAAAATACGAGTAAGTTTGAAAACTGTGATTTTTCCCAAAACTCCTTTCAACAATAAGTAAGATGTTTCATTTTCAAGTAGTATTAGGAAAGTACGTCTCTATGCCTACATGTCAAGATACAAGTAAAATCATAAATGTTCCCAAAACTGGGTAGCAGAAGGAAATGCATCTCTATGCATGTATTCAAGTACGCATGTCAAATGCAATGCATCTCGATGATGAGCTCATGTACTGACACTCTCAGAGTACTCAATCTCGCTGTCTCACATCCTCTCTCACTATGCTCAATGCTCAGCACACTCAGTCACTCAGCGTTGTACAATACATGTTGCGGCGTGCAGCCTAATCCACATATATATAGTCGACCGCGCTCACTGGGGGTGTGCAGACTCCAGAGGGGCTCCTTCAGCCTAAACGCTATACCGTTGAAGCATGCAACCCGATCCCATGAAATATAATCAATATATCGCTGCGACGTGCAGACCGAACCCACAAAATATAATCAATATATCGCTGCGGCTTGGAACCCGATCCCATAAAATATAATCAATATAATATGCTGCGGCGTGCAGCCCGATCCCAAAATATCACTTTCACTCAGGCTCTCGGCCTCACTTAGTCATCAATGTCTCCAGTCTCACTCACGGGATCACAATGGCATGAAACTAGCCCGACAACAATCATATGATGTATCAATAAATAATATGAGACTGAGATATAGTAAGAACGCATGTATATGACTGAGTACGAAATATCAATGAAATCAATGAGATGACAGTAAGAAACGACCACTATGGGTCCAATCAGTATCGGCATAATTCCTAGACATGGTATCTATCATGATTGGCAAACTTAATTACTTTATCACATGGTGGTAACACGGATAACAACAAAGTGGGTCCACTATACAGTGTCATGGAAGCAACAAAGTCCCAATTCACGTGGTGCACGCCCACACGTCCATCACCTAGCATGTTCATCACCTCAATACCAATCACATAACACGTATTACAGGGTTTCATACCCTCAGCACTAAGTTTAGAAGAGTTACTTACCTGGAACAAGCCAGTATCACTGCCCAGCAAGCAAAACGATGCTCCAAAAATGCTATCCCGCGCGTACCGACCTTCGAACATATCGAAACTAGCCAAAAGAAACTCAAATACCTCAAATAATGCAAAAGAAAACAAACTCAATCGATAAAGGTCGAATCTTTAATAAAATTTCCAAAATCGACCAAAACGTCAAACACGGGTCCGCGCCTCGGAACCCGACAAACTCACAAAATCCAAAAATCATTCAATTACGAGTTCAACCATATTAGTTTCACTCAAATCCGACTCTGAATCGATGTTCAAAACTCAAAAATTCACTTTATGAAATTTCACTTTGAAATCATCAATCAAATGCCAAAAATGAAGAATGATTCATGAAATATAACCAAAATCGAGTGTAGAACACTTACCCCAATCCATATGGTAAAAATCGCCTCCAAAAATTGTCCAAATACGAGCTCCCCAACTCAAAATATGACTAAATAAACAAACCTTCGATATTAAGTATGGTTGCCCAGCTGTCTTTCCTCGTTTTGCATGCCAAACGATCCGGAAAATTGCTTTTGATGCCTCCAATGGATTTCTTGTGAAATTTCAGTCACGGTAGGCTTTTGAATCAGTCCATTTGACCTTATATTGAAGGAGATATTTTTGTTTCAATATTTGAAAATAGTGTCGATTTTTAAATACGAAGTCAGTGGCAATTTCGTAATTAATTTGGAAAATCTGGCAACCCAATTCTTAGTAAAATGACCATAAAATCCTGATACGATGTCCAAATTTGACGATTCTTTTTGTTATGGATCCGTACGATACGGATCTAATGCTTCAATCAAAACAGAACTCGGAGCTCATTTGTTCAATGTGGTACAATTTATGCTTGAAGAAACAAGGTCGAAACATAAGAAAAACGAGCGTAACACAACCCAAACCTATGCGAAACTCACCCGAGCACCTCGGGACCCCTTATGAACATATCAACAAGTCCCATGACATAACACAAACTTACTCAAGGCCTCAAATCACGCATAACAACATCGAAACAACGAAACACACCTCAAATCAAACTTAATGAATCTTTCAAACTTTCGACTTCCAAAAACTCGCGCCGAAACATATCAAATCAACTCGGAATGAACTCAAATTTTGCACACAATTCCTAATACATCATACGGAGCTACTCGTTCCCCCAAACTACCGAGCGAAGTGCAAATGATCAAAATGACCGATTGGGTCGTTACATTCTCCCCCACTTAAACATACGTTCGTCCTTGAATGTACCAAGAGTTGTTCCTAAGCCGTCAAACCACAGGGTAACCTTAACATGCGCATACCCGGGGATGATCCCACGTCATCCCATTCCATATATGCACGACAACACAACATATGGATGATTATTACTTCAACCTTAGCCCGTAAACCTTGGAATCCAATTTTCAAACATTCGGAATTTTTTATAAGGTTTGAATCTCGCAACCTACACACTGTACAAGTCTGAACAAGCTGTACCAAACCACAACCATAACCCAAGTTACAATCACAGGATATACCACATAACTCAAATACCCATAGCAAAATTTTCGATCACAGTGGCTGCTCAAAATAACCCAATCTCGGTAATAAACCTCATACCCAACAAAACCTCATTCTAAAACCTTCGTATACTGCCGATAATGGAAGAATACACAGAAAATCATAACCATTCATTAAATCAACAAGCTGGAGCTCCCTCTCCTTCAACAAGAACTACAGCCAATTCCTAAGTCGACTTCCAATATTATCCTTCCAAATATACTGTAATCAAATCTGATAGCACCCATCCTAGATCCGATGACTTCGTCTTATCTAATACCAACTACTTTACTGACACGCAACACCAATAATATCCAGAGCCACAAAAAAAAAAACCGAGCATTCCATGCACCAATAAGAAACAATCCAAATGTACTCAATCACGAGAATAACTCAAACAAGAGAGCTGTCCTGCAAGCTCAACGGGTACCACCACAATGCGATGTTAAAACCAATCACATACCATAGAACCATCACCCGACTCTAACACAAAGGTTCATACCACAACATAATTCCGCTGCAATGCGCGACTCCATCAAAATGTTGGTCCATATCATATGCCTCGAGCCACCCTACGTAAAATCAATAACTACGCAAAATTTGACATTAAATAAGTGCATTACCATAACCACGGAGAATCAGATGACACAATGCCACACAAAACCCGAAAGAACATAACCAATACGCCCTCAATCACGCAATACCCAATTACTCATCTAGCTCAAATTTCGCTATAAGACCACAATAGAACCGCACCATGTGTGCCTAAAACCAATGAATCACAACTCCTTGAAACATAGAAGAGTAACTCACAGAAAATTTCAGAACACGAATAAGCACAACAACAATCGAATGGTACATCCCTCAACAATAGCAGTATGGAGCCAACCAATCCGGCTTGGTGTAGAATACACATCCTAATTGGGCCTACAAATGGACCCCCAAATCAACTTCGGGCACCTACAATTAGGTAAATAAACCTCCAAAATCCCACAATTGGCTGAATCATAACACATACTATCATTTGGCTAGCTTCGGCCATGACTTCAGAGTCCACAACTATGAAACAATCTGCTCCCGAGAACTCCTAGTCTCCAAATCCATAGAACATACAAATCACCATATCTGATCCCAACTCCACCGCCAGAATATCTAACATATTTCTCATACACGATCATCCCATGAGGAATACTTCTAAAATTCTTCCGTGCCACATAGCAAAATTTGAAAATTAGCAGTCGATCAACCAGGAGAGTGTCGCAGTACCAGTGAAGTATCCATAGATCAAAACACATTGCCCTTTCTGAAATGTATACCCTCATCAAGCCATACCAAATAGTAATATCACTTACCTAGTCATTTGAAACCGTCCATGCTGCCTACGAATTTATGACCTTCCCTCCAAAGCTGAACTATGACCTTGCACATGAAAATCTCAATCCCACACAACACACCGCATCTACTATGCCATCATATGAAAAAAAAATACAAGAACTTCATAGTCCACTCCGAGTCACAAGCAACTACATACTCAATTAGCCAAGGATCTTCCATTTGATTTCATCTGGGAGAAATTCACTATACACCATATGCTCCTCACGCCAATAGGAAATATACCCCTCGAACCGTGGTAAAAACAATTGAGAACTCTTCGGAACCCATTTTCACATAACCAAGCTATCTGAACTGAATCTCTCTAACTCAATCCATCCACGCAGGTCGCCAAAACCCAAGAAAAATGCCACGAAACACTTGCAGAGACTAGCCACGTCATAAGTACCCAAAGAACCGATTATATCCATTACTGTGCTGATCTAACCAACTACCAAATTGCCTTCAGTTTGATACTTCTCCCTGCTAAAACACCATGATCCTTAAACAAAATTCGCCACACAAGATACCCTAGTCTAAAACCACAACGCCCTGAGGCCCATAAGTTGCTGACTTCCCTCTTAAGCACCCTAAAGCACCACAACCGAGTCACTCACTCTAAAGAGACCTTATGTGAACCTAAAATTGTTTCCTTCACCTTCTTGATTCTGAAATGCATAATCCACAATGGTATATAAAGAAAATGCCACAAGTCTCGATACCGTCCAATATAACTCTCAGTTTCTAGCCATATACAATTCTTGAAAATTCCAAATCGCTACATATAAACCTTAAAACCATTAGAGCCATTCTCAATTAAACTAACCAAATGGACCGAACGACTTGTTCCCCATTAGAACACCACCATCCAAGGGAGTAACCCACACTCTTAAACAACCGAGCAATTCCTACCTCCATGTACACTACATCCTTCACGAATAACCACTCAATTATTTTATGATTCCCATATACGAATAGGGTGTAATACAAATCTAGAAAGTCCCTTACTCGAGTCATCCTCAATATCAACCCTTGCAGTCATAACTAATTCACCAGTATACTTTAAACCGAAACCAATACAACGCATAATCGTGCAATCAACTCGTCGATAGTAGACTCCTACACTTAGCTCAAAGCCATAGATCAAAACACACAATAATTCACAGTGCCCATACAATATTACTTCCATAATACCGCAGTGAGATTCAACTAAATCCTTCATGAGATCTTGTAACACAAACCATCTAATTCTTCAAATTATTTGCAAATCTCGCATTCACCCTTGTAATAGTCAAGCCAACTTCCACAAGCGATCCAAACTCAAATTGCAACATATATCATTAACTGGTAAAAGAAAACTCTCTATAACATATCATAGGGACCACACAACCTCAGGACACCTCACTGACATCTCTCTATACCCTTTCACAGTCACGACTACTACGCAATCACTTAATCTTCTTGATTCTGAACTCATCACACGACATGAAAATCTACTTCACTCCACAACTAAACAACATGAGAGGTCCTTCAACACACCCATAACTCGAGGCCATACACCAAATCAAGGAAGAAATCAAACACCCAATAGTCCTTGCTACATCTCAAGTAAACTCTTCTAGTCCCATTCGAACAATCTGAACACATCTCGCAGTCACATCATACTCACCACGTAGTCATCCAATCACAAATTTCACTAATAGGGACACCAACAAACATATAAGTCCCAAAAGCATGTGCTCACTCAATCGAAATCTCCGTGCTCAGGCTACCATCAAAACTCGTCTCAAGTGCTCCAGACTGGCCCATCATCAGCACACTGAAATCACATCTCGCACCTCACCCATATAATCACAAGCCGTTGGCGCACAACCGATACCGAGCGCTCACATGCGCATACGCATACGTGGAAGGAATTCAAAGAGTTACACTTCAAGCTAAATCAATGCCGCACGATAAGGAAAAAAAGATGGGAAGTATATCCTAAATGTTTTGTAGCCTCTCGAAGATAGGTATGGACTTCATCATACTGATCCGAAAGACTCTACTAGACACTTGTTCATGACTTGTACAACCTATAAACCTAGAGCTCTGATACAAACTTGTCACGAACCCAAATCCACTAGTCGTGATGGCACCTAACCCAAATTGCTAGGTAAGCCAACTAATAACTATCTAATTCCAATAATATTAACAAAACAATTAAGTAAAAGAATATCTAAATCCTATACATTTCCTAAGGACTGGTAGTACAAATCATGAGTTTCTAAGAACAGAGTTTACAAAGTTGAAATGAAATAAATACATAGTCATTTTGAAAAGTAAATAAACAGAGTTTTATATATATAAGGCTACCACGACAAGAGGAAGCTACAACCGGGACACAGGTACATCTTCAATCCAGCTCCCATCGAACACAGCAACATCAACAGCCAACATCTGCACGCAAGGTGCAAAAGTGTAGTATGAGTACAACCGACTCGATGTACTTAGTAAGTAACAAACCTAACCTCAGGTTGAAAGTAGTGACGAGTTGGAACCAAGGTCGGAGTCCAACACCAATAACCAACAACAACTCATAACAACATAATGAAACTAATAAAAGAAGTAACCCGGAGATAAAATGCTCAGCTCGTTCACAGTTCCAGAAAAATAGGCATGCTTTTCAAGTGTCTCAGTGAAAACTCAAATCTATTAGCGAAAATGCCAAAATATGAGTAAGTTTGAAAATTGTGGTTTTTCCCAAAATTCTGTTCAACAATAAGTAAGATGTTTCATTTTAGGTAGCATGAGGAAAGTACGTCTCTATGCCTACATATCAAGATACATGTAACATCATAAATGTCCCCAAAACTGGTAGCAGAAGGAAATGCATCTCTATGCATGTATCTCTAGTACGCATGTCAAATGAAATGCACCTCGATGATGAGATCATGTTCTCACACTCTCAATGTAATCAATATCAAGGTCTTTCATCCTCTATCACTATGCTAAATGCTCAGCACACTCAATCACTCAGTGTTGTACAATACCTCCTACTGCGTGCAGCCCGATCCACATATATATAGTCGACTGTGCTTACTGGGGGTGTGCAGACTCCGGAGGGGCTCCTTTAGCCCAAGCTCTTTATCTCTATGGCATGCAGCCCGATCCCATAAAATGTAATCCATATATCATTGCAGCGTGCAACCCGATCCCACAAAATATAATCCAATATTTTGCTGCGGCATGCAACCCGATCCCATAAAATATAATTTATATAATATGCCGCGGCGTGCATACCGATCCCAAAATATAACTCTCACTCTGGCCCTCGGCCTCACTCAGTCATCAATCTCTCCAGTCTCACTCACGGGCTCCCAATGCCATGAAACTAGCCCGACAACAATTATATGATATATCACTAAATAATAATTGATACTGAGATATGGTATAAATGCATGGATATGATTGAGTACGAAATATCGATGAAATTAGTGAGATGACAGTACAAAATGACCACTATGGGTCCAAACAGTATCGGCATAATGCTTAGACATGGTATCTAGCATGATTGACAACTTAATTACTTTATCACATGGTGGAAACACAGATATCAACAAAGTGGGACCACTATACAGTGCCATGGAAGCAATATAATCCCAATTCACATGGTGCACGCCCACACGCCCGTCACCTAGAATGTGTGTCACCTCAATACCAATCACATAACACGTATTACGGGGTTTCGTACCCTCAGCACTAAGTTTAGAAGAGTTACTTACCTCGAACAAGCCAATACCAATGCCCAACAAGCCAAATGATGCTCCAAAATGCCCGCGCGTAACGTCCTCCTTAAGGATCGAAACTAGCCAAAAGCAACTCAAATACCTCAAATAATACAAAAGGAAACAAACCCAATAGACAAAGGTCGAATCTTTAATAAAATTCCATTAATCATCCAAAAAGTCAAACCCGGGCCCGCGCTCGAATCCCGACAAAACTCACAAAATTCGACAACCCATTTAATTACTACTCCAACCATATTAGTTTCTCTCAAATCCGACTCCGAATCGATGTTCAAAACTCAAAAATTCACTTTATAAAATTTTAGACAAAACCCCCAAATTTTACTTTGAAATTATCAATCAAATGCCAAAAATAAAGATGGATTCATGACATATAACCAAAATCGAGTATAGAACACTTAGCCCAATCCATATGGTGAAACTTGCCTCCAAATATTGTCCAATCTGAGCTCCACAACTCAAAATATGACCAAATGAACAAACCTTTGATATTAAGTATTTTTTCTCAGTAGTTCTGCCTCATTTTTCATGCCAAACGATCCAGAAACTTGCTTTTGATGCCTCCAATGGGTTCCTTGTGAAATTTCAGTCAGGTTAGGCTTTTGAATCACTACATTTGACCTACAATGAAGGAGATATGTATATTTTAATATTTGAAAATAGTGCAGATATTAAATAGGAAGTCTGTGGCAATTTCGTAATTAATCTGAAAAATATGGTAACCTAATTCTTAGTAAAATGACCATAAAATCCTCATACAATGTCCAATTTCAACGATTCTTTTTGCTACGGATTCGTAATTACAATACAGATCTAATGGTTCAATCAAAACAGAAATCAGAGCTCATTTGTTCAATGTGGTACCGGAGCCCGGTACAAGTCCATTATGATATTTAAACCTTGTCTGTGAAATTTGGTGAGAAACGGAACTGATTTGACGTGATTCGGACGTCCGATTGATAAAATAGAAATTTCAAAGTGTTCTTGAGAATTTCACATGTGTTGCTGTTAAATTCGTAGTTCTAGGTGTTATTTTGGTGATTTGATTGCACAAACAAGTTTGTATGATATTTTTAGACTTTTGTGCATATTTGGTTTAGAGCCCCCGGGCGCTCGGGTGAGTTTCGGATAGGCTACAGAATGAAAAGAACTTAGAACGAATTGTTGGTGTGCTTCGGGTCTGCAGATCTCGCATTTGCAAGGTCTGGCTCGCATTCGTAAATGCGAGCCTAGCATTTGCGATGATGTTTTGCATTTGCGAGCAAAGGGATGGGCTGGATAGTCTCGCAATTTCGAGAATAGGACCGCATTTGCGGAAGGCTACTGTTTGCATTTGCGACATAATGCTCGCATTTGCGAGAGCTGCAAAAATACGAAGAGTTTGCATTTGCGAGCTTCGCAATTGCGAAGCTCTGGTTGCAAATGTGACATCTGCAGCTGATGGGTCTCTACTTAGACGGGATTTTTCTCATTTTTTAACATTTCAAAACACAAGAAACTCTCTAGGCGATTTTTCAAAGGCAACTTCTTCCCCAAACCATAGGTAAGCGATTCTTAACTCATTTCTTTCAATCTTTCACTTTATTTTACAAGATTTCAACAAAAAATCTAAGGTTTTCATGGTGGAATTGGGGATTTTTGGGTAGAAACTAGGTATTTCGAAATTTGGGAATTTAGACCTCAAATTGAGGTCGGATTCCTAAATAAATTATATATCAGGGCTCGAGGATGAATAGGTAATCAGATTTTGGTCCGAATTTCGAGTTTGGACCCAGCGGGCCCGGGTGTTGACTTTTGTTGACTTTTTAAAAAATGAACTAAGTTGAACCGTAGTTATCGTGGATGATTCCTAAGGGTTATTTTGATTCATTTGGTTGTTTGCTCAGAGGCTAAATTGAAAGGCAAGGTTGTGATTGAACGTTGAGTGATATTTGGAGCGAGGTAAGTGTTGTGTCTAACCTTGACCTGAGGATTTAGGAACCTTTGAATCGTCTGTATTTTATATTGTGAGTGCCCCGCCGTAGACTCGTCACACCTTCGTTGAGGTTAGGCTCGGTACTTACCAGTACATAGGGTCGGTTGTACTAATACTGCACTCTGCACTCTTGTGTAAATTTCAGAGCAAATAGTGGCTGATCGAGAGATTGGCTCAGGTTCACAGCTCGGAGACCCAAGGTTGCCCTGCTGGCGTCCCCTTCTACATATCTTCTTTATTTTTTTCCTTTACTTTCCAAAAACAGTTGTAATTTCTTTCAGACAATTGATTGTAGATAAATTATACAGAGTTCGTGAATTGTGACACCAGGTTTCTGGGTAGAAATAATATGTAAAGGACTTCAGTATCTATATATCTTTGCAGTTATTTCACTTTATTTTGACTGATCAATGCTAATTACTAAAAATGAATATAGATGACTATATAATCTTTAACGAAGTTTACGTACATTCGTGAACTTGATTTTGGCTTGACTGAATAATAATTTTGATAAATTTAATGGGTAGTTGATATAAGTCTCTGTGGGTTCGATACTTGACTTATCATTTTATTACTTGTACAACCACATATACTTGAGTGTGCGTTTGAGAGCAACGTGATCCCTTTCTTTTACTAAGTACTAATCGTTCCAATCTTTTCATAAGATCTTGATAGATTCGATTTGTTCACTTAATTAGTGGATGTGTGAATGCGAATAATTCAACTCTTTGTTTATTAAATGCATTTATTTGTTTCATCTTATAATTACATATTGTCTTTTTAATTTGTTTGAATTATTTATATATAGTATTTTAAGATTACCAGACGTTAATCACATTTTTTTTTGTGAGAATGACTTTTAGCGATTACACTATTTATTAGAACAACGCCCCACCTATATGTCTCTACAGTGCTAAATCATCATTACTAATCACTTCCATTGCCAGCCACTATCGATAACTACTACTTACACCACCAATCACCACTAGGCGTGCACGGTCCGAGTTTTGTTGACTTATTTCGTCTCCGGGTTTGACTAGGACTTGGCCTACACGTTTAGGTCTTTTCCTACACATATAAATAGACCTGAAAACGTCATTTTTAAGGAGTTTTGGCGACCGGAGGCAAGAATATCCCGTGAAAAACTTGTGGAAGAGAAAATCATCGAGTTCTTCATCCCTTTATCTTCTCTTTGTAATTTGTTTATGCAAAATACTTGGAAAATTGTTACTCCGAGCATGAGTATCTAAAACCCATAGTTATGGGGTTGTATTTTAGCCATGAATATTGTTATTTTACATTGACTTAACCTTGATTACAATTCACTAATATATGGTTGTTTCTTTAATTCTGTGACTAATTGCTTAATTGTATGACCAGCAGTTAGGTTCTATTTACTATCTATGCTATGCTTGGGAAAGCCGTGTTTAGATTAGAAAAGAATTGAAGAGAACACTATCTTAACTCTTAGGGGGGAGGGACAAATTTGTGGTTAGGATAGGAATATACCTAGTCACCGTGCTTAATTAGATATCATAATCTTAATGCGTTCTTAATAGATTGATTTCTTAGGAATATAGGTTTTAGTCTATTTTGAATAGGCGAGTAGTACTTCGGGAGAAGGCTATGAGAGAAATTATCGATTAATTAGCAACCATGAGTGAATTGTATGAAAGGAAGATTTAACTAGAACACAATATGAATGGTAAATTGATCACAACCCTGGAATATTTATCTCTACTGAATACACAAAAAGCAACTTGTTACTTGGTAATTTAGTTATTACTTAGAATTATAGTTTAGTATAATAATATTCTTAAACTTGATTTTGTCTTGACTGAATAACAATTTTAGTGGGTAGTTGATACAAGTCTCTATGAGTTCGACACTCGACTTATCATTTTATTACTTGTACGACCACGTATACTTGCGTGTGCGTTTGAGAGAAACAACGTCGCAAGCTAATATTATTTTCTTAGGTTTCTCTTCCTATTGTTACCAATGTAACAAAAAGAAAAATAGAATATTATTCTTCTTATCTACCATGTGATTAAAATTAGGATTGCAGTGCATTTTTTGCAACTTTTTCACTTTGCACAAACATACGTGTACGGTCCATGCTCTCATTAGAAGCTTTCTTCTCTTCTTCGTTCCTTTTCTTCTTCCTAGTATTCATACCCGCACTACACGTAGAATAAAAATAAAAAGAATTATATGAATAATACGTTAAACACAAAGGAGCATGAAAGAAATCTGATTTGTTATTCATTGATTCGTTTTATATGTTGGGTCTTGTTGCTCTTCATATATTTACATACATAATCGACACACATTGTGTGTTTCAAACAAAGAGAAAATCAAGAAAGATAGCATACATAATTTACTTAAAGCTTCTAGCCAATACTGTAAAGAAAATTTTTGGGCTTTACCATTCTTAGACAAACCTTTGCTTATCTGCATGAAGAAACGAAAATGTTAGTGAAATTAATTGCCTGTAGGATTGATGTGATCCAAATTTACTTTGACTGCTTATTATGACCCAAAATCCAACTAGTCGTGATGGCATGTAGCACTACCCGCTAGATAAGCAAATTAGCAACCATCCAATTCAAATGAGATTTACTGAGAGAAATAATGAAAATACAGCTGAATTTTTATACAAAGAATTCCCAAGGACCTATAATTCAAATCATGAGCTTCTAAGATTTAGAGTTTACAAAGCTGGTATGAAATAAATACATCATCTTTTTGAAATATACATGAACAGATAAATAATCCTAAAGCTACCAAGAACAAAAGGCAGCTATGACCGAAACACAGGTACGTCTTCAATGCCGTCTCCCGCCATATACAACAACATCAACATCCAAAATCTGCACGCAAGGTGCAGAAGTGTAGTATGAGTAAAATCGACCCCACTTACTCAATAAGTAATAGATCTAACCTTAGGTTGAAAGCAGTGACGAGCCCGGACAAATGATCAGAGTCCAATACCAATGGCCAACAACGACTCATAACAATATACTAAAAGTAATACAAGAAACAACTTAAATATACGATGCTCAGCTCGTCCATAATTACGGAAAAATAGGCATGCTTCTCAAGTATAACAATAAAACCCAAATCTTTCACCGAATTCACCAAAATGTGAAACCCAAATCTTTCACCGAATTCACCAAAATGTGAGTATATCAGAATACTGTGAATTTTCCAAAAAAACATTCAACAACAGATAAAATATTTAAATCTCAGATAGCATGAGAAAACTACATCTCTATGCGTACATGTCAATATGCATGTGAAGTCATGAATGTCACAATACCGTGTAGCATGAGGAAATGCATCTCTATGTCTGTATGTCAAGTATACACGTCAATGCAATGAATCACAGTGATGGACTCATGTACTCACACTCTCGGAGTACTCAATCTCACTGTCTCACACTCCCACTCATCATGCTCAATCCCTCAACACACTCAGCCACTCAGCCACTCAGCACTGTACGGTGCCTGCTGCGGCGTGCAGCCCGATCCCATTAACAATAATAAAGCCTATAAGGCTTGGGCGTGCAGCCTAATTCACATATATCCATAAGGCCTGTTTCATCATGCAGCCCGATCCACATATAGCCATAAGGCCTGTTGTGGCGTGCAACCCGATCTATATCTGCAACCCAATCCACATATAGCCATAAGGCATGTTATGGTGTGCAAACCGATCCACATATAACCATAAGGCCTGTTGCGGTGTGCAACCCGATCCACATATCTCATTCACAACACGGGTCTCAGCCCCCAACTCAGTCATCAATCTCTCCAGCCTCTCAGGCTCACAAATCTCATGCGAATCAGCCCAAGCAATGATAAAGTGTAGTGACAAAAAATGATAACGGAGACTGACATATGATATACGAATGAATGAATATGACTGAGTATGTAACTGCAATTTAAGCAAATAACTCAACAACAAAAATGACCCCAGTGGGTCCCAACAGAATAAGCATAGATCCTAAACATAGTTTCTAACATAGATCACAACTCAATTACTCTAGCACGTAGAAATTTCAAGGATAAAGACAAGAGACAACCACATAGTACCACAGAATCAACAGAGTCATAATTCATACGGTGCATGCTTACACGCCCGTCACCTAGTATGTGCATCAGCTTAGCACTAAGCACATAACGCGTATATTTAGGGGTTCATACCCTCAACACAAAGTTTAGAAGTGTTACTTACCTCAAAAATCAAAATTCAATATCGAGCTAGCCAAGCGATACTCCAAAAATGCCATCCCCACATACCAACCTCTGAACGACTCAAAACTAGCCAAAAGCAACTCAAGAACATCAAGTAATGCCAAAGGAAACAAACCTATTTGATAAAGATCGAATCTTTAATCAAAAACCCAAAGTCAACCAAAAAGTAAAACCCGGGCCCGCACCTCGGAACCCGAAAAACTCACAAAATTCGACAAACCATTCAATTACGAGTCCAACCATACTAGTTTCATTCAAATCCGACTCTGAATCGATGCTAAAAACTCAAAAATTCATTTTATGAAAGTTTAGACAAAACTCCTAATTTCCCTTTTGAAATCATCAACCAAATTCCAACAACGAGGATAGATTGATGAAATATAATCAAAACTGAGTAGAGAACACTTACCCGAATCCATATGATAAAAATCGCTTAAAAAATTGTCTAAATCCGAGCTCCATAGCTCCAAATAAGCAAAAACGGCCGAAATCTCCGAAAAATAGAGTACTTATAATCACTTATTAATGAACCGCGATCACGGAAATACCCTCACGATCACGAAGAATAAATTTGCACTGCCCTAGAAAATTGCACTACGCGATAGCAGCAACAACCTCGCAAACGCGATACTCAAGGCTCACAACAAGTCCGAACATTCCAACAAGTCCCATAACATAACACAGACATACTCGAGGCCTCAAATCACGCATAACAACATCGAAATGATAAATGCACCTCAAATGAAATATAATGAACTTTAAATCTTTCAACTTCCAAAACTCGTGCTGAAATATATCAAATCAACTCGGAATTGACTCAAATTTTGCACACAAGTCCCAAATGACATAACAAAACTATTTTGATTTTTAGAACCATAATCTGAACCCGATATCCTCAAAGTCAACTCCCGGTCAAGCTTATGAACATTTCGATCATTCAAATTTTTCAACTTTCGCCAATTAGCGCTGAGACCTTCCAGAAATATCCAAATCAAATTCCGGGCATATGTCCGAGTCCAAAATCACCATCCGGACCTAATAGAATCATCAAAACTCCGATCTGAGGTCAATTACTAAAAATCAAACTTGGTCAACTCTTCCAACTTAAAGCTTCAAATATGAAATTCATTTTTCCAAATTAATTTCGAAACATTTGAAAACAAAAACCGATGATATACACAAGTAATAATACATCATATAGAGCTACTTATGCCCTCAAACTACCGAGCGAAGTGCAAATGCTTAAAATGACCGGTGGGATCGGTACATTCTCCCCCACTTAAACATGCGTTCGTCCTCAAACGTGCCAAGAGTCGTTCCAAAGCCATTGAATCACCGTGTAACCTTACCATGCACATACTCGGGGGTGATCTCATAACACCCTATTCCATATAGGCATGACAACACAATATAACTGAAGATCATTACTTCAACCTTAGACCGTAAACCTTAGAATCTATTTTCCACATCCATAATTGCTTGCAATACCCGAATCTCACACCTACACATTGTATACGTTTGAACAAGTTGTATCAAACCATAACCATAACCCAAGATGTAATCACATGATATACCGCGTAACTCGCATACTCATAGCAATAATTTTTGATCACAATAACTGCTCGAAACAAACCCGCACCCTAACCCTCCCACCGTTTTTCTTTCCCCAAGCAGTCCTCTCGTTGGAATCCTCCCAGGTAATCCCCCGTCGCTCAAAATTATTTTCCTTCGGTCTTCTTCACTTTCTCAAACGCTCCCAACAGTGTTTTTAGTAGGATTAGTTAACTGTTATTTTCTTTGTTTCTTTCTCTCTCTCTAGTTGTGTTGTTGGTTAGGTGTGGGGTGATTAGTGACTTTTTGGAATGGTGGAGCATATTTTGCTCCAAAACTAAACAAAAATTGCTGGTAGTTATGCATAGTGAGGTGGAAAAAATATTATTCCCACGAACTCAATCTATTTGGGAAGGTGCACTATTGGCAAATTGAACTAATGAAGCTTAACAAAAGTTGTGCACATAAAGTGTTCGAAGAATTGCCCGAATGAAATTTTTGGTGAGGTTTCGTGAATTCTGAATAGCTAACCTACCTCAATTAGTAATACGAACATCCTATAAGTGTGGGATAGACGTTGGGTGTCCTATGAACTACATTGTGCTCTTTCTAAGACAAGGGTCATCCGCGGCCAACATAGGCATAAATGAACTAGTCTTGTTTCTTGGATCTTTCCAGATACTATGGCCACCTCCAAGACACCTACAAGTAACCATGGTAAGAGTAAGCTACCCTCAGAGAAGCCTTCCAATAAAACTGGGGCACATGCTAAGTGTGCTACTGAGCTTCGTAGCAAGGAAAGGAACGATAGGGATGCACGGGAAAATTCTGAAGCACTACCACAGGAAGTGCAGCACACACAACTATCTAGGTCGAGCGAGGTACCACTCCCGATACATGATAGAGATTCGAGGCCACCCAAGGCTAAGAAGCACAAGTTGGTTGACGTGCAAGGGCGAGGCAAAGCTTTAATCTCTACGGAATCTGAGTCTGAGGAGGACCAGTCCGATGACAAGGAATATGTAGAAGTTTCTTTACCTGAGGGTGATGGTGAAATACATGAACCAGTGGATGACTCGGTGTCGAATAAGAAGTTTGTCAGCAAGATGATATGGCTATGTTGGCATACACTTAAAGGAAAGCAAGTCAACCCAGCTTTGTTCGAGAGGCCGTTGAATTTTAAGGCTGTCAAAAAAGAGTTCTTGCCGATCAAGAAAAGATTGAAAGGAATGGTTGGATATGTTTTGCTTAGGGAACAAAGGGTGGAGTCAAATGTGACACTTGTATAGGAATTATATGCTAATTGGGATACAGAAAAGGGTGATGATATCATCTGGGTCGTCGGTCGTAAGATTGATATCTCTCCTAATGCAATCAATAAGTATTATCATATTCTATTCCAATCTCATGATGAGTATTTATGGAAATTTAAGAATCCAGACCAGCACCGCATGTTGCAGCTAATGTGTGATCCACTGACAGAACCATTGTGGACCAAAACCAGAAGTTTGGGAAAGGGATGCATGATTAGGGAAACTAGGACTTGGTTGAACTTGGTGAATAGTAGGTTAATGCCGGTGACACATAAATCGATTGTCTACTAGGAGCATGTGTTCTTAGTATACACATTGATGGAAAATATACCCCTGAATCTTGGGGAGAGGATGCGGAGTCAGATGCACTGAACACGTGGTAACCATCAACTCAAGCTTTACTTTGTACACACATTGACCACACCCTTGGCCAAATATAAGTTAGCCAAACTTGGAGATGATATTCGAGTTGGCACTGAATGAGCATTGCATGATATCTGTGATGTGTCAGACCCAAATGAGGAGAGGTTCTAGAGAATCAGTAAGGATATGCGGTTCACAGCAATAGAGAGCGAGACACACCAGTTGAGACTGGAGTTAGAGGCTCGAGATCGCGCACTAGCTAATGCATCAGAGTCTAGGGAGCAGAGTTTGCAGTCTCACTTTGCACACTTGATTGCTGTCTTTGAAGATAATTTGACGACCTGTTCTATTGGGGTGCAGACTGAGGTAGATGTGACGTACATCATTGAGTTGAGTGCTATTGTTATCACTATTGCAGAGGAGCCAAGACTGGACGTTATGACTGTAGCGGGCATGGGGAATGCTGAGACTGAGGTTTCCCCGACGACGGAGGGCGAGCTGATTGATACAGTTTATATGCCTGGCATCACCTTAGATGATCTAGAACTTCTGGGGACCAATGTCCACACCCGGTCCTCACAACGACCCGAGTGATTTTGAGGGAGTTTCTGATACCCAATCTTATTTTGATCTTGCTTATTTGTATTCCTGTGATATTGTGCAATTGAGGACAGTGCACATTCTTAAGTGTAGGGTGGGGGTGTCAAGGCCTTAGTTTTTGTGGCATATGCTTAATTTCTAGTGATACATATTGAACTGCATGATCACTCTTATAGCCATTGTAATTGTATAATTGTAGTAGTCTTTTTGCAGTGGCTTAATCCCAGATTTTCTTTAAACCACAGTTCTTTCCCGAGGATGCTAGTTTCTTGAACCGGGTAGTTTTAGGTAAAATTTGTAAAGAATGTGTACTTTTCCCGAAGATGGATGACCTAGACATCTTTATTGAGGGACTAAAGTCTAAAGAAAAATACAAAAAGATTTTCTTGTTGCTCTTTTATTTTGTTTTCTGGTGGAACTGACAATGGAATTGGAAGAAGCTTGAGTAATTTGTACTTTTGACATGTTTAATATCGAGGCTTAGGTATGGAGCATTTGAACTAAGTACTTTATTCATGATCTCTATAATACATGCCTTGAGAATATGTGTGGCTTTATTTTGACACCGAGGCTCATCTCTAGACTCTTGTGATTAATTTCTGTGTGTTGAAAGTTTATGATGACTGTGCCAGTGCTTTAATTCGAGTGTCATGTTCAAGCCTTCCTAAGTGAGTCATGTGCATTGTGTGAGGTGAGACTTTAGTGTAATTTGTGCCATCCTTGTGAGTCTATAACTTGCCCCGTGTGTGAGTCAAAGCAAAATGATTAAGTCTTATAAGTTTGGGAAGTGGTATAGGCTTTCTTTGATTGACTAGTTAGCCTATTTGCCTACCAATGATAATATTATCCGTAGTCAACCCTTTTGAGCCTATAGACCTTTTCTTTGGAAACCACATTACAAGCCAAATCCCCTTTGTTCTTAATCAAATCTTGTTGAACCATTACCTCCGAAAGCACTTAAGTAGCTAGAAGAGCAAATAAAGAGATTGGGGAGATTTTGAGTGGATCCATAAGAAGGTCCATATGTTTGTCTGGGATAGTAAATATCTATTTGTTGATGTGCTTAATGAGGAAGGGCCTAAATGTGTATGGTTTCACGGAAAGACATTGAATTGTTCATGACAAGGAGGTGCTTAAAAGTGAAGTGTAGTGTATTAAAGTGCTTAGGAGGGTCAGTCACTATTTTTATCAAATATATCCTACCCGTCCCTTAGCCTACATTACAATCTATAAAGTCCTACTTGATCCTAGATTTTACGAGCTTAAATTTGTAGAGACTTACACTACAAGCAAGCCTATGATATTAACTTGGGTGGCATAAGAGTTTCTTTATGAGAGTGAGCAAATTAATTCGATTTGAGAGTCCTTAAATTATACTTAAACTTATATTTT
Source organism: Nicotiana paniculata (assembly GCA_005239505.1). Classification (NCBI taxonomy): domain Eukaryota; kingdom Viridiplantae; phylum Streptophyta; class Magnoliopsida; order Solanales; family Solanaceae; genus Nicotiana; species Nicotiana paniculata. Next base: position 35,759 of record ML303911.1, read on the forward strand.
AGTATGTGGACTACTTTCTCTATATGTTTGTTGGTGAGGGCACATGATTTGCAAAGGATTGGTAGAGACCTTGATTTTTGGGTAGGCACAAGGATTTAGTCATAATCTGGAAGCATTAGAGTCATGTTTCGAGGCGATGATGTTAGAAAGAGCCGCATGAGTATTTTAAATGTTCTTGACATGAGTTTAAAACTTGAGGAAAGGTATGAAGAGTACATATGATGGGATCTAAGCGTTGATATAAACCATTGTCATTGATGCGATGCTTTGAGTATGTTTTGAAAGGTGTTTTTTGCTTTTGTGTTTACTTTTGAGTTGCTCGTGGACGAGCAAGAAATTAAGTGTGGGGTGGTGATAAAGGATGAAAAGTGCATGTTTTGAGTGTGTTTATGTGTTATTTAGTGTGTGAATTGCGGGAGTTCACATCATTTTTAAAGTAAAAATATGCTCATTACATGTGTCTTATGTGTAGGGATATACTTGCATGGAAAATGATCAAATGGAAGAAAAATTGGTGAACAAAGAGCTGAAGAGAAAAGTCCCGGACAGCGAAGCGAGGTTCACTTCGCCAGACCGGGACCGAATCAGAGGAAATCAGGAAGTCCCAGGCAGCATAGTGAGGGTCATCTCACCAGACCGGAACCTGGGCAGAACTTTTCCAATCCGAACTAGGAGAAGGAATTTCAGCCCAACCCCACCCTAAACCATATAAATATGAGAGTTAGACACTTTTTGAAGGGACACAATACTTTGGGAGGCAAGAACATACAAGGAGCAAGACGTGGAATTCTTCTATGAGTTTTTCATCTTCTTCTTCTTCTTATTTCCATTGTTGGTTATGACTTTCTATATTGTAATCATGCATAGTATTATGAGTAGCTAAATCCATCATCTAGGGTTGATGGAACCAATTTTTGGATGAAGTCTTGATTGCATTTTGATATAATTAATCCGTTTTAACTCTTTAATTGTTCAACTATGTGTTTCTTGTGGTTAATTGAAGGGCCCTCGATTAATCGTGTGTAGTTATCTTGTGTTGCTTGAGTGAGAAAACTTTATTAGATTGTTTTGAACAACGTCACTTTCGAGTAAGTTAAGAGATTAATTACTTGAATTTAAAAGCGGGATTAGAGATAACGACGCTTTGGCGTGTCATTTATGAGTTGTACGAAATGTTAGCTAGAGTAGTTCGAGAGAATACTCTAGTAAATTATCATAATTGATTGAGAGATAATTGCGGTAAATAAGATCTCATCATCTTTGGAGAATGTTGCGGTGAGATTATAGCTAACGTGTCAGGAATTAATCTGACAATTGGGGAAATCATAAACCCAATATCCTTTTATCCTTGATTTCAACTTCATTCTTGCTCATTGATAGTTTTTATTTCCATTTTCCCTTAGTTAAATATTTTTTGTCAATTCTCAAATCAAATCTTGAACTCTAAAAGTTGTCTGAGCTTATCATTGGTGATACTAAAAGTTGTAGCGAATCAGTTAGTTCCCTATGAGATTTGACTCTGGACTCTTGAACCGGATTATTTTTGCAGCGACTGCTTAGTCCTTTTTTATAAGGCATAGTTGGGCGTGATCACTGGTCCACGCTCTTGTTCAATGCGATCGCATGAGGGTAACCACGATCGCGTAGCTTCGATAAAGCAGTGCTTCGCGATCGCATAGATTATATCGCGTTCACGTATAAGTTTTTTGAGCTATTGGTAATTTGGTTCTTCACGATCGCGAATGAATATCTGCGTTCGCTTAGTGATAATGGGCAGCAACTTAAGTTTCAAAATCGAGGGTTTATTTCTGTAATGACTCAGTCGGTCGTTCTGTGAGATTAGCCCCGTTTCTGCTGTTTCGACTTTGTCATGTGTTATTTAACCTAATTATGTTGTGTTGGGTCGTTGGTTCGGGTTCAGAGTGGTCGTGGTGAGAAAAGAGACACTTAGTCTCTTAATTTAGCCTTATGGTTAGAAAAGTCAACTGAAGTTGACTATTAGGTAAATGACCTCGGACTGTGGATTTTATAGCCCGGATAGCTTCGTTAGGTGATTTGGGACTTAGGAGTGTGTTCAGAATGTGGTTTTGATGTCCGGAGTAGAATTAGGCTTAAAATGGCGAAATTGAGTTTTTGGTGATTTCCAGTCGGCAGTGGAAAATTAGCTTGTAAAATCCCGACCGGTCATTTTGCGTTATCAGAACCCGTTCCCCTAAATGAAACTTCCCATAAGGGATTATTGTGATTTATGACTTGCGGGGGCGGGTGGTCCCGGATTCGGAAGTGTTTAGAGCAATATTGGAACACTTGGTTCCTTCAAGTTGGCCTTTAAGGCCAAGTTTGAATTCGGTCAACATTTTGTAAACGTCCTCGGAATCGAGTTTCTACCGTTCATGTAGCTTTGTATTATGATTTTGGACTTTGGTGTATGTTCGGAATGGATTTTGGATGATCCGGGAGCGTTTCGGCACCCAATATCGAAATAAGAGTTTCCTTAAGTTCATATTGTGGTTTGGGATGTGTTTTTGTGTTATCCAAGTCTGAATGGAATTTTGAGACTGGGAATAGTTCCGTTATGTCATTTATGACTTGCCTGCAAAATTTGGTGTCATTCTGAGTAGTATAGGTCGGTTCGGCGCATTGTTAGCGAATTCAAGAAACTTAAAGTTCCTAAGTTTGGTTCTAGGGGTTTTGAGGTGTGATTTTGAGTTTTAACGTTGTTGTGGGTGTTCCGAAGGCTCGAGCGAGTATGTATTATGATTTAGGACTTGTTGGTATATTTAGACGGGGGCTCGGGTGGGCCCAGGTGCCTCTCGGGCACCAAACGTGGCCAAAAACCAGCTGAAGCAGTTGCTGGTGCACCTGATCTGGTGTGACCGCAGATGCGGTTGCCCAGTCGCAGGTGCGAGACCTCCCCTGCGGTCCCAGCCTCGCAGGTGCGAGCCCCAGGTGGGTTGCCAGTTCTAGCAGGTGCGGGCCTTTTCCCCCAGGTGCGAAGCCGCAGGTGAGAGCCCAGGCTCTTTTCCCATTTTTCGCAGGTGCGAGCTATTGCTCGCAGGTGCGAGGCAGCAGGTGCGGTCTTCGAGTTGCAGGTGCGGAAACCCCTGTAGGAAGTAAGGTCTTTAAATGCGGGACTATCCCATTTTCACTCCATTTTCTTCCACCATAGACGATGACTTCTATCCTACAGTTAGTTAATGGATGAATTCCTAGTTGAATTTAACTACCTAATTAGTGGAAAATTAAGGAATTGGGTAGTAACCTAGGGCTTTCGAGAATTTAGAGAATTACCCGTGAATTGGCTATGAAATAATACAAAAATCATATATTAATGATCCTTAGGTTATGGGTGAGTGTTTCCTTCGAGAACTTTTGGAATCCGAGCATGCGGGCCCATGGTTGGATTTTGGTATTTCTTCAAGAATGATGAATTTGACTAAGTAGTAGGTTCCATGCTTTGAGTATAATTTGATATATTTACGAAACGTTTGATTAGTTTCGAGTCCTTGGGTGACGAGTTCGGAGTTTCGGGTGCATTCTTGACCCGGGGAGTAGGTTCGACACGAGGTGAGTCTCCTTTCTAACCTTGTAAGAGGGAACTGTCCCCCTAGGTGATTTAAATGGCTATTTCTAATGTTTGTGGGGGGCTACGTACGCACAAACTGACGAGAATCCGTACGTAGCGACTATTATTGTTATGTCTGGGTAGTTAGGCCTACACCATGCCTTGTGTTTTTCCTTGAAACGAACTATATGCTTAATGAATTAATGTTACATGCGGCTTGTTTCCCTGAGATCATGGAATTTGAGAAATTTTAAGGAATTGTTCACTGAAAAGTAACTTATAAAGTATAAATGTGTGATTGTTTGTGCATGTGACCGCTTCGCAATTTATATTCCACGAGCGGAGTGTTATTTCCCCCACTCTCATGGGAGCGGGCCGTACGCCATGACGAGATTGAAAGATATATTATGGTTCGGGCTGTTCGACTCTCGATAGTGCACATATATGATCATTATGATGGCTCAGGTCGGTTGTTCTTATCCTGTATGCGTATGCTAAATTAATAATGATTCTTTTTATGGATATTGAGTGGTTAGATATTTTAAAGAAAAGAAAAAAAAGAAGAATAATGAAGTAGTAATTGTATATTTACTTCCAGTATTTATTTGACTTACTGTTATTTTTAATGTTTACTATTTTTATCATCCTCGTATGTCTGTTACTGATATTATATCTTGTTTAATCATTTTGTTGGACCTTAGTGAGCGTCAAGTCGACCTCTCGTCACTACTTCTTCGAGGTTAGGTGGGATACTCATTGGGTACATATTTTTTTATGTACTCATGCTACACTTCTATACTTAATTGTATAGGTTCTGGGGCTGGTGCATCTGGTATCAGACCGGAGCTCGATTATGATCATAGTTGGACCTGACTTCACGGTGAGCTGCTTCTCGTGACGATCCTCGGTAGCACCATGGAGTTTCTTTTTCTTATTTCCCGTCTATTTCTTTCAGACAGTGGGACTGTATCTGTTAGTATGCCCGTAGGACTTGTGACACTAGTTCCTCGCACACACGTGGTAGTTATTATGGATTACGGGTCTGTATATATATTGTCTCACGCCTCCTTATGACCGCTGTTGATTGAAACTGGCTAATTATCCTTGTCGATTTATGTTTTAAGCTTTAAAAACTTGGTATATGTTGAAATATTTAATCAAACAAGAAAGAACCCTTAGTAAAATGAGTGTTGGCTTGCCCGACCCCGCTATTGGGTGCCCTCACGACCATAGATAGGAATTTGGGTCGTGACAATGCTATCAAGGTCGGAATGGAGTTTCGAAAGTTGGAGCAGGTTCGTAACGTCATTTTGGATGTGTGTGCAAATTTTTAGGTCATTCGGATGAGGTTTGGTTAGTTTTGGCATCGTTGGTGAATTTCGGAAAGTTTGAAAATCCTTAGGCTTGAATCATGGGTTGAATTGGTGTGTCGATGTTAATTTGAGTGTTCCGAGGGTTTGACTAAGTTCGGGCGATCATTTATGACTTGATAGTGCTATTGGTTGCGGTCCTGAAGGCCTCGGGCGTGTTTCGGCTTGATTTCGGGCTATATTTCTCCATGATTTCAGTGTTGGTGTGTTTCTGCATCTGGTGTCTCTTCCCTTCATTGAAATCATGGAGTGAAAGATGCGATCGCGTAAGGGAAGGTCTGAGGCTGTTGGTTTCTTCTTCGTATTCGCGGACATGGGTCTGCGTTCGCATAGGGTAAGGGAAGTGGAGCATCGCGTTCGCTTGGGGAAGCACGCGATCGCGTAGTGTTGGGTCTAAGCTGAGGCACGAGGGTTGCCTCTTTGCGTTCGCGAGGTCAGTTCCGCATTCGCGTAAGGGAGTCAGTAGTGAGCAATGCGATCGCGAATGGTATTATGCGATAGCGTAGGGGTAATTTTGGCAGTGTCATTTTTATTCTTTGCGATCGCATGCCTATCTCCGTGATCGCAGTGAGTAATGCACCTGGGCAGAAAGTTTTATATCCAAAAATGAGTGTTTAGTCCAAATTTTCAAAACCTAGATTTTCAGTGGAGTAATTGGGGTAAGTATTCTTCACTCACATAGGGGTTAATTCCATGATTTATTCTTGATTTTCATCATTTAATTTGAGAAATTAGAGTGGAAATTGGGGAAAAATGGGAGAAACGTTTGGGGATTTGAATCGGCAATTGAGGCCGGATTTTGATGAATTTGTTATGGGTATACTCGTGGGGGGGGGATAATGGTTCTGTTTTTGTGATTTTTATCGAATTCCAAAACGTGGGCCCGGGGGTCGGGTTTGGCTAATTTCGGGATTTGTGCTTAATTTTGATAATTTTCGAATGGGCTTCGTCCCTTGGCATATAATAATGATATAAATCCTATTTTTGGCTAGATTTGGAGCAATCGGTGCCGATTCTAGAGGAAAAGGCATTGTGGTCTAGGATTTTAGCCGATTTTGAGGTAAGTAACATTTCCAAACTTGAGTTTGAGGGTTCGAAACCCCAAACTATATGATATATGACTATAATTAAGGTAACGCACATGCCAAGTGAAGGGTGTGCGGGCGTGCACCAAGTGATTTGTGGCCTGGCCCATCCCATGGCACCGTCTAGTATCTATTACAGGCTGATATTCACACTTCATTGAAGTGGTTAATGTGAACATCCTAGAAATCATGGTAAGTACGATGCTAAGACTTCACGCAGAAAATGTTGAGACCCAAGTGGTCCTATATTGCTGTCTCCTTATGTGTTTTTATTTACTTTATGTACTTAGTCCTGTCATAGCATGTCATATCATGTCACAGTCTTGGTAATTGTTATCTTGTACATTATCATTGATTCGGGCTAGTTCATGCGTCTATGAGCCCATGTGAGCGATATTGGAGAGTAATGATTGAGTGAGGTTGATAGCCTGTTATTGAGAGACAGTTATGAGATCGGACTGCACACTACATCGATATTCTAATTATGCCTTCGTTGGCTTCTTATAGCACTTGGGCTAATAGGATACCCTCCGGAGTCTTTACAACCCCAGTGAGCGCATTGATATTGAGGGATGGATCTTCTCTGGACATGGATCTTTTCCGAAGTTGATGATATGTGAGGGATGGATCGTCCCTGGACATGGATCTTGTCCAAGTGTTGTATTCCGGAGATGGATCTTCTCCGTGGGAGATGGATTGGCCTTTTCCTAAGTACTGAGTGACTACGGTCACCAGTGTTTATGCATATTTCGGGATGGATTTTCCTTGGGTCTGGGATTCATATACAATACTGAGTGGACTTTTGCGTGAGAGCTGTGAGCACTATGTGCATTTCCACACTGTTGATACTTTTGCATGTAGAGTACTGAGATATACTTGGGTTGCTTATCATATCAATCATATTCGGTTTTCATTATCTGTTGAAACTGTGAGCATGCCTAAATTCTGTGTACTGTTTTCATTAGAATTATTGAGGTTTAGTCTGTCACTACCTCTCAGCCTGTAGTTTGGGTTCGTTACTTCTGAGTTGGTGTACTCACGTTACCCCCTGCACCTTGTGTGCATATCCAGGTACATCAGGACCCGGTAGTGGTTATTGAGCGATTGTCTGAGTTTCTTTGGAGGCATCGAGGTAGCAGATGGCGATCACAACGTCAATTATCTCCTTCTCTATCTACCTGTCATATTTATTTATTTCAGAAAACTTTATGTCGCCACTATATTTTGATATTCGATGTAGTAGCTCATGACTCAGTGACACTAGATCTGGGTTCAGGTTTTCTCTTACTTGTGTTTTCAATGATAATTAAACTTTTAAATGCTTTATAAATATGAGACTTTTGCTACAAATATAGTGGATTTTCTGAAAATATCTGTTAACAAATGAAATGTTTGGCTTGCCTGATTTCTGAAAATATTGTTCAGGATCAGGTCCCCGCCACAGATGTTTCAGCGGGACCGGCTCAGGCACTGGCAGTGCCTATTGTGATCCTGGGTCTTCAGGAGACTCTGGCTCAGATTCTAACTGTGTGCACCAGCCTTGCACAGGTAGTCGCTGTTTCTTCTACTGCCGCTACTTCTCAGGCCGGGGGAGGCACTCAGACTCCAGCTGCCTGTACACCTCAGCATGTTATTTAGGGGCTTCAGACCCCGTAAGCAGTTCCAGTTTAGCCGGTTGCACCAGCCTAGGATTTTATGGTTCCAGCTATGGCTGACGATGAGCAGCACATGTAGGAGAGATGTGAGAGGCTTCGGCCTCCAAATTTTAGTGGTGCTGAGGGCAAGGATGCCCAGGGGTTCTTAGACAAGTGTCAGAGGATGCTTCGCACGTCAGGGATATTGGATACTAGTGGGGTCTCGTTTACTAATTTCCAGTTCTCAGGAGATGCATTCTCTTGGTGGGAGGACTATGAGAGGCGTGGACCTGTTGATGCAACGCCCCTTACCTGGCGTCAATTCTCCATTCTTTTCCTGGAGAAGTATGTACTGCAGTCCCGCAGAGAGGAGCTGTGTAGGGAGTTTGAGAAGTTGCGTCAGGGGGACATGACCGTGATGCAGTATGAGATGAGGTTCTATGAGTTGGCCCGTCATGCTATTTGGATAGTTCCCACGGATAGGAAAAGGATCATGAGGTTCGTTGATGGCCTCAATTATCAGCTTCGGATTTTTCTGACCAGGGAGAGGGCATCTGGCACTTCTTTTGAGGAGGTAGTTGACATTCCCAAAGAGATCGAGTTAGTTGGGTGCCAGGACCGATTTGAGAGGGAGGCCAAGAGGCCTCGAGGATCTAGTAGTTTTGGTGGTGTTCCTTCAGGAGGGCAGTCCCGACAAGTAGAGGCCGTCCATTCAGACCAGCTCAGTCAGGTCGCTTAGGTTATCGTGGTGGATTAGCGGGTCGTGGTCCTCACAGTTATCATCAGGGGCATCCACCATTCAGTTCTCTTCCAGCCTAGAGTTCATCTCGAGCCCCATCGGTTCAGGGTTCCTCTGTGCATGGTTCTTCTGGTGGTTATTCAGGTGCTAGGGGTTCATTTCAATCCTCACCGTCATTTGCTGAGAGGGGTTGTTTTGAGTGTGGTGATCCCGGTCATATCAAGAGGTTTTGTCCCCGTCTTTCAGGTGGTTCATCCCAGCAGTGGAAGTCAGCCGCCAGCTTCAGCTCTAGTCACTTCACCACCCACCCAGGCAACTAGGAGTGGGGGTCAGTCAACTAAAGGCCGCCCTAGAGGGGAGGTCGACCCGGTGGAGGTCAGGCTCATTTTTATGCACTTCCAGCCAGACCAGATGCTATGGCTTCAGACACATGATTACAAGTATTGTTTCAGTCTGTTACCGAGATGCTTTGGTCTTATTTGATCCTGGTTCCACGTATTCTTATGTTTCATCATACTTTTCTCATTTCCTGGATATGCCCCATGAGTCCTTAGTTATATCTGTTCATGTGTCGACTCCGGTAGGCGATACTATTGTTGTGGACCGTGTGTATAGGTCATGTGTGATATCTATTGGTGGTTTGGGGACCCGAGTGGATATGTTATTGCTTAGCATGGTTGAATTTGATGTGATATTGGGCATGGATTGGTTATCTCTATGTCACGCTGTTCTTGATTGTCACGCTAAGACCGTGACCTTAGCGACGACAGGATTTTCGAGAGTTGAGTGGAGAAGTTCTGTTGAGTATGTGCCTAGTAGGGTGATCTCTTATCTGAAGGCTCAGCGTATGGTAGAAAAAGGGTGTTTATCGTATTTGGCTTTTGTGAGGGATGTCAGTGCTGATACTCCCACTACTGATTCTATTCCTGTGGTCCGTGATTTTTCTGACATATTTCTTGCTGACGTGCCAGGCATGCCACCTGACAGGGATATTGGTTTTGGTATTGATTTGGTGCCGGGAACTCAACCCATTTCTGTTCCTCCATATCGTATGGCACCGGGAGAGTTAAAGGAATTGAAAGAGCAACTTCAGGAACTTGTAGATAAGGGGTTCATACGGCCTAGTGTGTCACCTTAGGGTGCACCGATGTTGTTTGTAAAAAAGAATGATGGTTCCGTGGGAATGTGTATTGACTACAGGCAGTTGAACAAGGTTACAATCAAGAATAAGTATCATTTGCCTCGTATTGATGATTTGTTTGACCAACTTCATGGAGATAGAGTGTTCTCTAAGATTGATTTGAGATCCGGGTATCATCAGCTAAAGATTCGGGATTCTTATATTCCCAAGACAACTTTCAGGACTCGTTATGGTCACTATGAGTTTATGGTGATGTATTTTGGGCTGACCAATGCCCCAACAACGTTCATGCATTTGATGAACAACGTGTTTCAGTCATACTTGGATTCTTTTGTTATTATGTTCATTGATGACATCCTGGTATATTCTCGTAGCTAGGAGGAGCACACTCAGCATTTGGGAGTTGTATTGTAGAGATTGAGGGAGGAGAAGCTTTATGCAAAGTTCTCCAAGTGTGAGTTTTGGCTTGGCTCAGTAGCTTTATTGGGGCACGTGGTGTCCAGTGAGGGTATTCAGGTTGATCCGAAGAAGATAGAGGCGGTGCAGAGTTGGCCCAGACCGTCCTCAGCTGCAGAGATTAGGAGCTTCCTTGGTTTGGCGAGATATTACCGTCGCTTTGTGGATGGGTTTTCTTATATTGCTTCGCCCTTGACCAAATTGACCCAGAAGGGTGCTCCGTTCAGGTGGTCAGACGAGTGTGAGGAGAGCTTTCAGAAGCTCAAGGCTGCTTTGACCACAACTCCAGTGTTAGTATTTCCATCAGCTTCAGGTTCTTATACTGTATATTGTGATGCCTCGAGGATAGGCATTGGTTGTGTATTGATGTAGGAGGGTAGGGTGATTACCTACGCGTCGCGCCAGTTGAAGACTCATGAGAAGAATTACCCAGTGCATGATCTCGAGCTAGCAGCCATTGTTCACGCCTTGAAGATCTGGCGTCATTATTTGTGTGCATTGTGAGGTTTTTACTGATCACCGTAGTCTGAAACATCTATTTAGGCAGAAGGATTTGAATTTGCATCAGAGGAGATGGTTGGAGCTTCTCAAGGACTATGACATCACTATTCTATACCATCCGGGGAAGACCAATGGAGTGGACAATGCCTTGAGTCGTAGAGCAGAGAGTTTGGGGAGTCTAGCATATCTTCTTGCAGCAGAGCGACCATTGGAACTTGATGTTCAGGCCTTAGCGGGCCAGTTGGTGAGGTTGGATCTATTAGAGCCCCGCCGGGTATTGTCTTGTGTAGCCTCCAGGTTTTCTTTTTATGAGCGTATCAGAGAGTACTAGTATGATGAACCACACTTGCTCGTTCTTCAGTACAGGGTACGACGAGGTGATTCTAGGGATGTGGTTATTGATGATGATGGAGTTATGAGGATGCAGGGTCGGATTTGTGTGCCCAATGTGGATGGGCTTCGAGAGTTGATTCTAGCAAAGGCCCATAGCTCGCGGTATTCCATCCATCCGGGTGCCGCGAAGATGTATCAGGATATGAGACAACATTATTGGTGGAGGTGGATGAAGAAGGATATTGTTGGATTCATAGCTCGGTGTCTCAATTGTCATCAGGTCAATTATGAGCACTAGAAACCAGGTGGATTGCACCAGAGATTAGATATTCCGGAGTGAAAGTGGGAGCGAATCACCATGGACTTTGTAGTTGGGCTCCCTTGGACGTCGAGAACGTTCGGTGCTATATGGGTTATTATGGATCGGTTGACCAAGTCCGCGCACTTCATTTCGGTTGGTACTACGTATTCTTCGGAGTGGTTAGCCCAGATTTATATCCGAGAGATTGTTCGGCTGCATGGTATCCCAGTTTCTATCATTTCTGACAGAGGTACTCAGTTCACATCTCAATTTTTGGGGGTCGTGCAAAGAGAGTTGGGTACTCAGGTTGAGTTGAGCACAACATTTCATCCTCAGACGGATGGGCAGTCAGAGCCTACTATTCAGATTCTAGAGGACATGTTACGTGCTTGTGTCATTGACTTTGGGGGTTCATAGGACCAGTTTCTGCCACTCGCGGAGTTTGCATATAATAATAGTTATCAATCGAGTATCCATATTGCTCCGTATGAGGATTTATATGGGAGGAGGTGTAGATCTCCGGTCGGTTGGTTTGAGCCGGGTGAGTCCAGACTATTAGGCACAGATTTGGTACAGGATGCATTGGATAAGGTGAAGTTGATTCAGGAGAGGCTTCGCACGATGCAGTCTAGGCAGAAGAGTTATGCGGACCGGAAAGTCCGAGACGTGTCTTTTATGGTTGGAGAGAAGTTTCTACTGAAGGAGTCACCCATTAAGGGTGTTATGCGGTTCGTGAAGAGGGGCAAGTTGAGTCCCCTGTTCATTGGGCATTTTGAAGTGCTTCAGAGGGTTGGAGAGGTGGCTTATAGACTTACTTTTTCACCCAGCTTATCGAGTGTCCATCCAGTGTTTCATGTTTCCATTCTCCGGAAGTATGTTGGTGACCTGTCTCATGTCTTGGACTTCAGATCAGTTCATCTAGAGGGTGATATGTCGTATGAGGTGGAGCCAGTAGCTATTTTGGGTCGTCAGGTCAGAAGGTTGAAATCTAAGGATATAGCTTCAGTGAAGGTGCAGTGGAGATGACAACCGATGGAGGAGGCCACATGGGAGATCGAACGGGAGATGCGGAGCAGCTATCCTCACGTATTTCAGACTCCAGGTATGTTTCCAGACCCGTTCGAGGACGGACGTTTGTTTAAGAGGGGTAGAATGTAACGACCCGGCCGGTCGTTCCGTGAGATAGCCCCATTTCCCTTTTTTTGGCTTTGTCATGTGTTATTTAACCTAATTATGTTGTGTTGGGTCGGTTGGTTTGGGTTCGGAGTGGTCATGGTAAGAAAAGAGAAACTTAGTCTCTTAAGTTGGCCATATGGTTAGAAATGTCAACCGGAAGTTGACTATTAGGTAAACGACCTTGGAATATGGATTTTCTAGCCCGGATAGCTTCATTAGGTGATTTGGGACTTATGAGTGTGTTTGGAATGTGGTTTTGATGTCAGGAGTAGAATTAGGCTTGAAATGGCGAAATTGAGTTTTTGGCGATTTCTGGTCTGTAGTGGAAAATTAGCTATCGAGTTCGGAATGGAGTTCCGAAAGTTGGAGCAGGTTCGTAGCATCATTTGTATGTGTGTGCAAATTTTTAGGTCATTCAGACGAGGTTTGGTTAGTTTCGGCATCGTTGGTGACTTTCGGAAAGCTTAAAAATCCTTAGGCTTAAATCATGGGTTGAATTGGTTTTTTGATGTTATTTTGGGTGTTCCGAGGGTTCAACTAAGTTCGTGATCATTTATGACTTGCTAGTGCTATTGGTTGAGGTCCCGAAGGCCTCGGGCATGTTTCGGGTTGATTTCGGGCTATATTTCTCCATGATTTCAGTGCTGGTGTGTTTCTGCATCTGGTGTCTTTGCCCTTCATCGTGATCGTGGAGTGAAGGATGCGATCGCGTAAGGGAAGGTCTGAGGCTGTTGATTTCTTCTTCGCGTTTGCGGACATGGGTCTGTGTTCTCATAGGGTAAGGGAAGTGGAGCATCGCGTTCACGTGGGGGAGCACGCGATCGCGTAGTGTTGGGTTTGAGCTGAGGCAGGAGGGTTGCCTCTTCGCATTCACGAGGTCAGTTCCGCGTTCGCGTAAGGGAGTCAGCAGTGAGCAATGCGATCGAAAATGGTATTATGCGATCGCGTAGGGGTAATTTTTGCGGTGTCATTTTTGTTCTTCGCGATCGCGTGCCTATCTCCGCGATCGCAGTGAGTAATGCACCTGGGCAGAAAGATTTATATCCAAAAATGAGGGTTTAGTCCAAATTTTCAAAGACCTATTAGAGATCTCGGGAGAAGGTGAAATTTGAGGAGATTTTCAGTGGAGTAATTGGGGTAAGTATTCTTCACTCACATTGGGGTTAATTCCATGATTTAGTCTTGATTTTCATCATTTAATTTGAGAAATTAGTGTGAAAATTGGGGAAAAGTTGGAGAAAAGTTTGGGGATTCTATTGGGGATTTGAATGGGCAATTAAGGTCGAATTTATATGAATTTGTTATGGGTATACTCGTGGGGGGATAAGGATTCTGGTTTTGTAATTTTTATCTAATTCCGAGACGTGGGACCGGAGGTCGATTTGGCCAATTTCGGGATTTGTGCTTAATTTTGATAATTTTCGAATGGGCTTCGTCCCTTGGCATATAATAATGATATAAATCTGATTTTTTGCTAGATTTGGAGAAATCGGAGGCCGAGTCTAGAGGCAAAGGCATTGTGGGCTACGATTTTAGCCGGTTTTAAGGTAAGTAACATTTCAAAGTTGGTTCTGAGGGTTCGGAACCCCGAACTACATGATATATGATTATAATTAAGGTAATGCACATGCCAAGTGACGGACGTGCGGGTGTGAAACGAGTGATTTGTGGCCTGGTCCATCCCATGGCACCATCTAGCAGCTATTACAGATTGATATTCACACTTCTATTGATGTGGTTAATGTGAACATGCCAGAAATCATGCTAAGTACGATACTAAGGCTTCAAGCCGAAAATGCTGAGACCCGAGTGGTCCTATATTTCTATCTCCTTATGTGTTTTTATTTACTTTATCTACTCAGTCCTGTCATAGCGTGTCATATCATGTCACAGTCTCAGTAATTGTTATCTTGTACATTATCATTGATTCAGGCTAGTTCATGCATCTATGAGCCTATGTGAGCGAGACTGGAGATTAATAACTGAGTGAGGCCGAGAGCCTGCTATTGAGAGACAGTTATGAGATTGGACTGCATACCGCAATAATATTCTGATTATGCCTTCATTGGCTTGTTATAACGCTTGGGCTAATAGGAGCCCCTCTAGAGTCTTGACACCCCCAATGAGTGCATTGATATTGAGGGATGGATCTTCCCTAGACATGAATCTTGTCCGAAGTTGATGATATGCGAGGGATGGATCGTCCCTGGACATGGATCTTGTCTGAGTGTTGTATTCCGGAGATGGATCTTCTCCGTGGGGGCTGCATTGGCCTTTTCCTCAGTACTGAGTTACTACGGTCACTGGTGTTCATGCATATTCCGGGATGGATTTTCCCTGGGCCTGAGAGCCATATACAGTACTGAGTGGACTTATGTGTGAGAGTTGTGAGCACTATGTGCATTTCCACACTGTTGATACTTTGGCATGTAGAGTTCTGAGATATACCTGGGTTGCTTATCATATCGGTCATATTCGATTTTCATTATCTGTTGAAACTGTGAGCATGCCTAAATTATGTGTACTGTTTTCATTACAATTATGGAGGTTTAGTCCGTCACTACCTCTCAACCCGTAGTTTGGGTTCGCTACTTCTGAGTTGGAGTACTCACGTTACCCCCTGCACCTTGTGTGCAGATCCAGGTACATCGGGACCTGGTAGTGGTTGCTGAGCGGCTGTCAGAGTTCCTTTGGAGGCATCGAGGTAGCAGCTGGTGATCACAACCTCGATTATTTACTTCTCTATCTACCTGTCATATTTATTTATTTCAGACAACTTTATGTGGGTACTGTATTTTGATATTCGATGTAGTAGCTCATGGCTCGGTGACATTAGATCTGGGTTCGGGTTTTCTCATATTTTTATGCTATAAATAGTAGAGTTTTGTTGCAAATATAGTGGATTTTCTGAAAGTATCTGTTAAAAAATGAAATGTGTGGCTTGCCTGATTTCACGATAGGCGCCATCGTGATTGGGTATTTTGGGGTCGTGACAATTTCATATTACACAATTTGGACTTTGAGAGCTCGGTTTAAGGCGAATTTTTGAGGGATTTTCAGAGGGATTCTTGGGATAAGAGTTCTTAAGTCATTTTTAATTAAACTTCACTAATCTTTCTTTATTTTCATCATTTAATTAGAGATTTGGGTTGAAAAATTGGGGGAAAATGGAGGAACTTCTTAGGCTGAATTTTGGGGTCTTGAGCGAGATTTTGGTATCGGATTTGTCTGATTCTTTTATGGTTGGACTCGATATCGAATGGGTGTTCTGATTTATAATTTTGGGCAGGTATCGAGATGCGGTCCCTGGGGTATCATTTTGGAGTGATTTTTCAATTATGTGCTAAAATCATAATTTCATTATTTAAATTAGTTTTCTATAGTTATATTTATAGTATGAAATTGTTTTGGCTAAATTCGAGCTGTTCGGAGTTGGAAAACCATGGGAAAGACCTTCTAGTTGATTGGTTTAGCGTGGTTTGAGGTAAGTGACTTGTCAAACCTTGTGTGGGGGAAATTTCACTTAAGATTTGGTATTTGTGTGATAACTGTGATATGTGAAAGCCGTGTATGCAAGGTGACCAGTGCATACGTGGGCTAAATGTGAAATTTCTGGTTTTTAGCTATGTAGTTTCCGTTCATGCTTCAATTGAGTTGCTTTAACATGTTGTAGTCATCATACCTAGTCTAATCTCACATCTCTACATCTCTTATCGCTTATTTGCAACTTGCACTACATGTTTAGTTGAATTACTTGCTTTTCCTAAATTTCGGTTCATTATTTAACTGTAGGATTCTTTACTTGAAATTTGCTATCCTTGAAATACCTTGCTGTTGAGTTTAGTGTTGAATTACAAAGTTTTTGGTCTCTATAGAGGAAAAATGTAAGTTGTGAAATATCATTTTTATGGAGTTGTTATGTTTTGGTATTTGTGTTATTGTTGAGAGGATTGTTTGGTTGCTTGCACGAGGTTTCAGCCGTGCTGTTGTTATTATTTGCACGAGGTTTTTGTCGTGTCGTTGTGATTATTGATACACATGCAGTGGTATAAGGTCTGGGTGTTGAAATGCATGCGATGAGATAAAGGGGGCTTGATACGTGTGGCTAGTAGGGGAACTACTAGAAGCCATACAGTGTGATAGGGTGGGCAAAACGCGGGGTACTATTTCGGAAAAAAATGATTTTCAAAACTAAATGTAAAGTCCCCCACAGTGATATAAGGAAAGACTGTGATTTACTTTTTATGATTTGGGACTACGAGGCAGTACCTCGGGAGTTCCCCTATTGATCTTTCTCTATTTTGCTGTATTTTGTTTTGTTGTTGTTTTCCTTAACATGTAAAAATTCTTGTTTTCTTTTTGTGTTGTATTAGCTGCCTTGATCCCATGTTGTTATCTTTACGTATTTCTTTATTGTTTCACTTCCTTGTAATTATCATGATATCTTCTATTTTCTTTATTTTTATCACCAGTAGGGCGTTGACCTGACCTCATCACTACTCTACCGAGATAGAGTTGGCACTTACTGGGTACCGTTGTGGTGTACTCATACTACGCTTCCGCACATGTTTTGTGCAGATCCAGTTACATCTTATCAGTCCCGGTATTAGCGCGCTGAGTTGCTTCATTTGGAGACTTCGAAGTACCCCTGCCTGTATCCGCAGGCCTCAGGGTCCCCTTCTACCCTATTCATCCTTGTTTCTTTACATTTTTATAGACATTGATGCATAGGATTATTCGATACAATATCTAGAGCTTGTAACTTATATCTCACAAGGTTTTGAGGATTGTACGTATTGGGTTTACAATTTTATTTATGATATTTTTGGGGTTTTGAAATTCTAAGCTTTTATCTATTGTTTCCGCATTTTGTTTAGGCTTACCTAGTCTTAGAGACGAGGTGTCGTCAGCACATCCTACGGAGGGAATTTGGGGTCGTGAAAAGCTGGTATCAAAGCTCTAGGTTCATAGGTGTTATGAGTCACAAGCAGGTTTAGTAAAGTCTCGCGGATCGATACGAAGACGTCTGTACTTATCTTCGAGAGACTATAGAACTGTTAGGAAAAATCTTCACTTCTTTGATTCCTTATTGTGTGAAATTTTTGACTTCGGAATTCTAAATTTCTATCTTTCTATCCTTTCACATATGATGGGACACATACAGTCCAATCAGATGACCAGACACCTGCGCGCCCTACTACAGCCGCGAGAGGCCGGGGCCGGAGTAGAGGCCACCAGTAGCTCCAGCTGGAGAGCAGGAACCTGAGACGCATGTTACTGAATCAGCTCTCCAGGAGACTCTCACCCACTTTCTGAGCATGTTCGGAACTTTGGCTCAGGAAGGGTTAATACCACTTGCTCCTGCCACATCTCAGGCCGGGGGAGTAGCTCAAGATCGAGAGGTGAAAAAAGTACCACCCTCCTACTTTCAGCGGCTTGGTGTCAGAGGTTACCCAGGGTTTTCTTGAGGAGTGCCACCGTATCCTCCGTACGATGGGTATTGAGGAGTCTAGTGGGATTGCTTTCACTACGTTCCAACTTAAGGGAGCTACTTATCAGTAGTGGTGACATATGAGTTGAGTAATCCGGCGGAGGTAGCTTCACTCACTTGGACTCAGTTATCAAATATGTTTTTGAGGGGATATGTTTCCTAGAGTCTCAAGAGATGCATGGCGCGTAGAGTTTGAGCAGTTGCACCAGGGTTCTATGACTGTATCAGAGTATGCGGTCCGGTCCAGTAATTTGGCTAGGCATGCACCAGCCTTGGTTTTTACTCTCAGAGAGCGAGTTCATCAATTTATCGAGGGGCTCAACCCCGGTATCTGATTTAGCATGGCCAGAGAGTTGGATATGGGCATCACATACCAGTAGGTAGTGGGGATCGCTAGGAGATTGGAGGGTATTTTAACTCGAGAGAGAAAGGAGAAGGAGGTAAAGAGGTCTCAATATTCTGGCACATACAGTGGTACCCGTGCCCCAGTTGCATCTCGTCATGGTTAGGGCTATGTGAGTCGCCCTGTTCATTCAGGATTTCCAGCTTCCAGAGGTATTCTGGCCACTCTTAGTCCTCAGGCTCCCTAATATGCACCGCCACTATCTAGGGCACCTCTTGTATAGGGTGCTTTCAGCGGTTAGTCTAGCCGACCATTCTTGAGAAAGTCATAACAACCACATCCTCCAAGAGATTTATTTGAGTATGGAGACACTCGTCATATGGTGAGGGATTGCCTCAAACTCATAAGGGGTGCACCTCCATAGACTACTTAGTCTCCGCGTGCTCCACCGGGTCTTCAGGCCATGGTTACCGCACCAATTTCCACTCCACCTGCACAACCATCTTGAGGGGGAGGTCGAGTAGGTAAAGGTTGCCCTAGAGGGAGAGGCCACACCAGATATTATGCTCTTCCTTCCAAGATGGAGGCAATTGCATCTGACTCTGTCATCACATGTATTGTTCTAGTCATTTATAGAGATGCATCTGTCTTATTTGATCCAGGTTCCACTTATTCCTATGAGTCATCTTATTTTGCGTTTATGATTCTTTGAGTTCTCCTATCCATGTGTCCCGGCTGGGGGAGATTCTATTGTTGACCATGTGTATCAGTCATTTTTAGTTGTTCTTGGTTGTTTTGAGACCAGAACATATCTATTGTTGCTGAGTATGGTAGAATTTAATATTATTTTGAGCATGACTGGTTGTCACCCTATCATTCTATTCTTGATTGTCATGCCAAGACCATGACGCGGGCTATGCCAGGATTACCACGGTTAGACTGGAGAGGTACTTTAGATTATTTTCCTAGCATGGTTATTTCCTTTCTAAAAGCTCAGCGGATGGTTGGGAAGGGGTATGATGCGTATCTAGTATATGTGAGAGATGTTAGTGTTGATACTCCTACCGTCGAGTCAGTTCTGGTAATAAGGGATTATCTAGATGTATTCCCGGCGGATCTTTCGGGCATGTCGCCTGACAGTGATATCGACTTTGGTATTGATTTGTTATCGGGCACTCAACCCATCTTTATTCCTCCATACCGTATGGCCCTACCAGAGTTGAAGAAGTTAAACGAGAAGTTGTAGGAGTTTCTTGATAAGGGCTTCATTCGGCCCAGTGTGTCACCTTGGTGTGCTCCAGTCCTGTTTGTAAAGAAGAAGGATGGTTTCATGCGCATGTGTATTGATTATCGTCGGTTGAACAAGGTTGCAGTGAAGAAAATTTATCCATTACCACATATTGATGACCTATTTTATAAGTTACTAGGTGCCAATGTGTTCTCCAAGATTAACTTATGCTCGGGCTATCATCAGTTGAAGATTTGAGAGCTAGATATCCCGAAGACTGCCTTCAGGACTCGGTATGGTCATTACGAGTTCCTTGTGATGTCATTTGGGCTAATCAATGCCCCGGCAGCATTCATGCACTAGATGAAAAGTGTATTCCAACCCTATCTTGATTCATTCGTCATATTTTTCATTGACAACATTCTGGTGCACTCCCGAAGTCTGGAGGATCATGAGCAGCACCTGAGGACTGTGCTCTAGAACTTGAGAAAAGAAGTTATATGCAAAATTTTCGAAGTATGAATTCTGGCTATATTCGGTTGAATTTTTGGGTCATGTAGTATCGAGTGAGGGGATCAAGGTAGATCCGAAGAAGATTGAAGCAATGCAGAGTTGACCTAGACCGTCATCAGCTACGGAGATCTGGAGTTTTCTTGGTTTGGCAGGGTGTTACCCTTGATTTGTAGAGGGTTTCTCATATATTGCAATACCGATGACCAGAGTGACCCATAAAGGTGCTCCGTTCAAGTGGACCGAGGAGTGTGAGGAGAGCTTTCAAAATCTCAAGACTGCTTTGACTACAGCCCCAATGTTGGTATTTTCTACAATTTCGGGGTCTTATACTGTGTATTGAGATACATCACGTATTGGTATCGGCATGGTGTTAATGTAGGACGGTATGGTGATTACCTACGCGTCTAGGAAGCTCAAGGTACATGAGAATAACTATCATGTCCATGACCTTGAGTTAGCAGTTATTGTTCATGCCTTGAAGATTTAGCGGCACTATTTGTATGGTGTCCCTTGTGAGATCTACACCGACCATTGGAGTCTGCAGAATCTGTTCAAATAGAAGGATCTTAACTTGCGTCAGCGGAGGTGGTTAGAGTTGCTTAAGAACTATGATATCACCATTCTATATCATCCTAGGAAGGCTAATGTTGTGACCGATTCCTTGAGTCGTAAGGTGGAGAGTTTGGGAAATTTAGCATATCTACCAGCGATAGAGAGGCCATTAGCATTGGATATTTAGGCCTTGACCAACCAGTTTGTTAGATAGGATATTTTTGAGCCAAGACGAGTTTTGGCTTGTGTGGTTTCTCGGTCTTCTCTTTATGATCGTATCAGAGAGCGTCAGTATGATGGCCCCCCATCTTTTTGTCATCAATGACACGATTAAGCTCGGTGATGCCAAGGAGGTCATTATTGGAGATGACGGTACATTGCGGATGCATGGCAGGCTATGTGTGCCCAATGTAGATGGTTTTCAAGAGTTGGTTCTCCAGGAGGCTCACAATTCCTGGTACTCCATTCATCCGGGTACCGCGAAGATGTATCAGGACATGCGGCAGCATCATTGGTGGATGTAAATGAAGAAGGACATAGTGGAGTATGTAGCTTGGTGCCTAAATTGTCAACAGGTGAAGTACGAGCATCAACGTCCAGGTGGATTGCTTCAGAAGCTAGAGATTCCGGAGTGGATTACTATGGATTATGTTTTTGGGCTCCCACTTACTCAGAGGAAGTTCGATGCAGTCTGGGTGATTGTGGATAGGTTGACCAAGTCAGCTAATTTCATTCCAGTGGTGACTACTTATTATTCTGAGCAGCTGGCTCGGGTTTATATCCGCGAGATTGTCAGGATTCATGGAGTGCCGGTTGTCGCGCCCCCTTTCTTCCCTCTCCCCCCCAAAAGGGGCTTGGGTGAGGAAATCAGGTTCTTGACATTTCGGACAAACTCCTTTGGAAGGAAGAAGTTAAAGGAAGAGTCGCCACCTAATGATTTTTATGGTGCGTTAGGGCACCTAGAGTAGATAAATCATGAAATAGTTTGCATTACCAGAGATTGGGTAAGGGCTTGAACTTATCCTAAGGGGAAGGTGTTAGACACTCCTCAGGATCCACAACTGTGGGACCCGACCAAATGGTTTCGTGAATTCAGACAATAAGCAAATAACAAGAAAGGTTCACATAAGAGGGGATTTCAAACAAGTATTGGAGTTTTATTGAAAGTTTAAAAGAAATTAGAAGTAAACATTTGAGAAGATATCCTAGGTCTAAAGTAATACGGATCACATCAATGCAATACCCGGTAGTCACTCCTCGAAGAGGAGCTACACGTGGTATTAGCGCACCGGTCATCATATCCATATTCTACCCTTCCCACCCCGTGAAGGTAATTACAACGTATGTTGGTCACGGAATCTATTGCGTGCTATTACCCGTCCCATCTTATTAGTCCTAGAGGAAATTAGGACTACTATCCTAAAGGGTAGGTACTAGGCAGAACCCCTAGGTTTAAAGGATAAATTCTAAGAGACAAATAAAACATTTAGGACTGCAAGTATAGGGGACACACAAGAGCAAATACGAGGCTCATGAATTCCTCCACAAATTAATACACATAACTAGCACGACTCAAACACAAAGAGATCTTTGAATTTCAGAACCTAAGGCAAGATGTCTAAGTGAGAATACAGTAATGGGTCAGTCTGATTACTGAGTTTTAGAAGAGATATTTTTACCAATTCTAGACTATGAATTCTGATATGTAATTATCCAAACAAGACAAACAGATAGTTTTCCCAGTTTTAATAAACTTAATGCCTAAGGCTTGCCTAGGCGGGTTTAACAAACTCCAGTTATCCTGTTTAGACTTAATCGTGGTAAAGGAGTGAGTATTTAAACTAATGTGAATGCAGTATCCTACAAAACAGGATATCTAAATGCATACAGGGTGTAGAATGATGCAAANTTTGGCATAGGTAATATGAGCATGCTGAGAATGAATTCCTAGGGTAACATGATCTCTAATGCAAATATTGACGATTAATTTGTTTTTAAGCTAAAACAGGATTTTTAGACATGGTGCTCGTGAAGATGCAGAGAGAGTAACATTATAAGAACCATTTTATAGTTATTTAACTACGAACAAGATTTCTAAGTGAGGCAAGAGTATAGCAAAGATGCTGAGATAAACGGGCCTCAAACATGTTCTCTAATGCATGCATGGCAAGTATTCTTAAGCATGGTAGCTATTGCACACATATACAAAATAAATCCTATAGCATGGTTTCTACCCATAATTATACTAAGCATTCACAACCCCGCCCATTTTACTATCCAGCCCATAATCATTTTTACAATTAATTACTACAGACCAGCCTTGCACGAATTTCATAAAAATAAGAAGTTACTATAGAGAGCCTAATAGTAGGCCCAAGTATCCAGATCCAAACATGCCATATGCCATGACCCTTTGTAACCTTGGTGTGTCAGAGTTCCTAAGGATCCCAGAGGACCCCAGGTAGTGCTCTCACCCAAGTACCCAAGCCAGGAGTGAGTAAGAATTTCCCCAAATTCTCCAAAGGGTAATAGGGACTGCCCCAAGGTGGCGACCAGTCATTGAATTCCTGCTAGGTGTACTCATTCCCCAGATCGAAAGTGGTACCATGATCCTTGAGCTTTATAGGCTTCGTGATCCCTTGGAGGTTTTTACCGAGCCCTTTGCCTGGATCATATCCTCCTCAGTTCAAGATGCTCTCGATCTTGTTATCCCACCATTTATCCTTGTCGATGGAATTTACCCGTTCAATATGGTGGTAAGTTCCTCCGCCTATCTTACTTTTCCCGTCAATCATTGGAATAGTTTGACAGCCATAAATGGGGTTGCTACCGTCACCATGAATAATCACCTCTTGGTGGTTCCATTCAAATTTTACCGCCTGATGTAGTGTTGATTCCACGTCCCCAGTATCATGAATCTAGGTTCATCCCAACAACAGGTTGTAGGATGCCGCAACATCCATCACCTGGAAATTCACTTCGAACCAAGTCGGTCCCATCTATAGACATAGACTGATCTCCCCCATGGTGGACCTCTGAGAACCGTCGAAAGCCTTCACATTGATCGCCCATCCTTTCTCTCATGTAGCCCTCTTCCCAATTTCTTGAGTGTTATCAACGGACATATGTTAAGACTGGAACCTCCGTCGATCAAGATTCTTGTGATAAAATGATCCTCGCACTACACGGTGATGTGCATCGCTTTGTTGTGCCCCAATCCTTCAGGTGGTAGCTCATCCTCATGAAAAGTGATTTTATGATTCTCCAGTACTTGGCCTACCATATTGGCCATTTCCCCACTAGTGATGTTGTTTGGAACATATGCTTCACTCAACCCTTTCAACAAAGCATTCCTGTGTGTTTCAGAATTCTGCAGCAGAGAGAAGATGGATATTTGTGCCGGTGTTTTGTTCAGCTGGTCGATGACTGAATACTCCTTCGCCTGTATCTTTCTCCAAAGGTCATCAGAACCTGTTTCGATAAGGGGAGGACTGTTGGTGGCCTGTTTGCTCGACTCGGACAGATGCTTAGGGTAGTAGACCCTACCAGTTCTCGTCATACCTTGTGCTATGACAGCTTCCTCAGACCTGGCCTTGTTTTTCCTTCTCGCCTTGGCTGCGTAGCCCCAAGGAATAACGTTTGAATAGAAGGGTGGAATAGTTGACATCGCTATCAGAATTGGTGCAGCCATCTTTATTTCAAACAGAATATGTGTTTGGGGTGGCAAGTTTGCGACCTCGAACGAAGCTGGTGTATTTGCCGGAGATACAAACTCAACTTCAATTGGCACTGGTGACTTTGCCAGTGGAGCTGCTTCAAACTCGAATGGCATAGACATATTTACCTCAGAGGCCTCAGATGGATTAATCTGGACTATGATCGATTTGAGAGTGACTGCGGATTTCTTTGGGTCATCGCCTTATGCGATCAACCTGATTGACCCCTTGGTGTCCCAATCATCTTCTATTTCAATCATATGGATGCCTCTATGCTTATGGTATGGCAGAGGATTGTCACGAACGTTTGCAGCGGGGTCTTTTGCCACAATAATCTTGTTGTCAATGAGAGCCTGTATTTTGTTCTTTAGAGAGCGACATTCCTTGATGGTGTGCCCTTTCATGCCGGAATGGTATGCACAGGATTTGTTTGGGTTAAACCAATGAGAGGGATTCTCAGGGGTGGCATCAGAGATATGTGTAACATAACCAGCGGCTTTGAGTTTTTCATATAGCTGGTCAATGGGCTCGGCTATGGCGGTATATTATTTTGGAGGATGACGATCAAAATTGGGACGAGGTCTAGGTAAGTTTTGCCGTGTAGGAGGGGATTGGTAATGAGATGGCTGGGAATTATAAGTGTGGTAGACAGGGGCATGTTGTGGATATTTGGGCGAAGCAGGTTGATATGTGGGTGGTGCAGCTTGGTTGGAAGGTGGTGGAATTTGGTAATTTGGTGGTGGAGCTTGGTAATTTTGTGAGGGATGATATGTGATTGGAGGTGTCAGATAGGTTTGGTACTTGAGTGGGGACTTGGTTCTTTGTGCAACTATTATGGCTCCCACATCTCTCTTCTTAGATACACCACTGGACTGTAGAGCCTTGTTAGTGGCTTACAAGGCTTCAAAATTTGTGACCATACCGCTTTTAATACCTTATTCAATCTACTCTCCCAATTTGATGATGTGAGAAAACTTGCGGCCCTTAACCATCATTAACCGTTCATAATACTGCGGGTCCTGAGCTCAGACAAAGAACTTGTTCATCTATTCTTCTTCTAGAGCAGGTTTTACTTTAGCGGCTTTGGAACTCCAGCGAGTAGCATACTGGCGAAAGGTTTCTGTAGGCTTCTTCTTCAAATTCTGAATGTTAAACACATCTTGTGCTTTCTCTGTGTTGAACCTAAACCTGTCCATGAAATCAGACGCCATGCCTACCCAGTTTGACCATTTCTTGGGGTCTTGGCCGATGTACCAAGACAATGCATCTCCCTTCAAACTCCTCATGAATAGCTTCATGCAGATTCTTTCATCTTTTCCCACGCCGACCAATTTGTCGCAATAGTTCCTCAGATGGACTCTCGGATCACCAGTACCGTAAAAAATTTCGAACTTTGGAGGTTTGTACCCCTCGGGCAGTTCGACATCAGGTTGGATACAAAGGTCTTCATAGTTCAACCCTTCGATCCCTTTGGTCCCTTCAACACCCTGAACTCGGCTGGCCAGTTTCTTAATCTCTTCGGCCGGGTTCCTGATAAGTAAATCCTTTTTGTCAGACTCGGATGCATTTGGGATAGGCGGAGTGAAGTGGGTCATGGTTTCCACATAGATGGGATTGTTATAGGTGTGGAAATTGTATTTTGTGGGATTTTGAGGTTCTGCGATGAGCAGTGGGATGTTATTTGTGGTGTGGCAAACATTTTACTATGTCGGGAGGTTTTGGTTCTTTGGGGGAGTGGTGTGATGGTTTTGCTGTCTTGGGATATTTTATGGAGGTGTGGGGTTTTGAGAATTTGGAAGGTTGACATCAAGGATGTTGAGGGAAAATGATAAGCTGGCCAGATTCCGAACCTGATTTAGTTCTTCCTGAAACTTCAACAATTTTTGTTAAAGCAGCGACATGTTCTCATGCAGGACCTGAATACCTCGACCATCATTGGCCTCTACCCTTTCAATCACATTCTCCTTTATGATTCCGCTGGACTCTTCTATCTTACTTTTGCCTTTTTTTTTGTCCTTAGGAGGACTAGGGGGAGAAGTAGGTGGATGGCCCTTGGATCTGGTGCGATAGGCTGATGATGCCAGAATGTACGAACTAACCTTTGGGGAGGGGAGTAAGAAAAGAAAAACAGAAACAAAAGGTAACCAAGTCAATGAGGATAATTAAAAGAGTATTGCAGTATTGAAACACATAATGCGGAAATGAAAGCGTGTCCTAAGTTGGGGACCTCTTGGTGCCCGAGGTAGGCCTAGCGACAAATTGATTTGGAGAACTTAAAATGCTAAATGCCTCATTTTATTGATAAGAAAAATAGACGAATCCTAAAACGACAGACGAAAATTAAAAATCATTAATGGCCATTGGCCTTATTACATTGTTGGAAAATAAAGAAATCCCTATGTACTTGGTCCCAGAAAGACCTTCACAAATTCGGCATTCCTGCTTTCTTCTAACAGCTTTCCCAGCTCGCGAAGTCCCATCATCAGATAAGTTCTGGCTAAATATCCCCCTGCAGCTCCTTCAACCTTTTGACAATCTTCAGCTCTTTTGATGAACTTTTCTTCTAAATCGATTATACCTCGTTCCCAATATCCCAGCCTTTTGTTGGCGCTAATAGCCATGTCCTTCCATTCCTCAATCAGTCTTTTATTGGGCTCATGTATCTTGTGGTGATCAGCCTCATTCTCCTGGATCCTTTTGCGCAACTGGTTGAACTTGACTTGTGCTTCAGCCCTTTCATCTACAACCCTGTGACCTCGGACGTACCCTGGATTGCTCTGACCACCCAGATATTCTTCTAACCAACCCGGATAGAAAGGGGTATAACCAGTGTGATACCTATCCGGCTCGATGGTGTCTTTCTCGAGTATAACCTTGCAGTGCCATAGGTGCTGAGCTTGGCACCTGTGAGGACTGTCATTGTTTTGAAAGTCGGCTCGGAGATGGCTCATCTTCTCGACCCTAGGGATGACTTGTTTCCTTCCTGTCTGCCTCATAACTCGAAGAGGGACGTAAGGGTATGTCCCCCTTAGACCAATCAGTACCAGAAATGATGCGTCTCGGGATCGAATGATGAACTCATCCATTGGAAACCATTCGAACATCCACTGAACCTGTCCTTCAGTCAGGTTATTAAAGAGCTCGACCCATCATTCGGTGCCCTCAGGTTGAGCGAACATGTCAGGGATATAGTTCATTCGCTTTGGGTGATGGAAAGAGATGTGGTCATCCCATATTCAGCGGTGGATGTCATGTCGATATTCCCATTTTTGGAGATGTTATACAAGCCAGAGTTGAAGTAATAGATTGTAACCTTCGAAATGTTTTGCTCCTTGTTGACATTTTTCTAAACCCCGGTACATATCTGCAACAATCATGGGCACAATGCTGAAATTTTGCCCATTTAACCCTTCCATTATGGTCTTAGTTACCATGGATAACCTGGTATAGATCCTTTCTTTATTCATCGGGAACACGATCAATACCAAAAAGCAGACCATAAACACGAACACTCGGCGATGGACGTGTCCCAGAGAGGTGATAGCAAACTCGTCATGGTAGGTACGGTATGATTTGCTGTAGCCATATTTTTCATACATGTAATCAAAAGGAATGTACGAATCCTCCAGACGTACCAACTCCACATCCTTTTTCAGACCCATCATTTTGAGGAAACTTCTGCCTGTGCGGTTCTCAGGCATCAGCAACCCCGGTGTTTCCCATACTAGGTTAGCCAACCCTCCTATCTCTTCTATTAATGGTGCCATTTCGATGCTCCCAAAGCGGAACACAGACCTTTCGCGATCCCAGAATAGGGTAGCAGCCTCTACTATCATTTTGTTAGACTAGATTTCCAGAAGTGATGGTAGATTACCCAAATGTTTCCTGACGATAGCTTTGTCGCTAGAGTGTAAATCCTCCTACCAACTCAGCAATTTTGGGTGAATGTTGAAGACCATGCCGAATCTGGGGACTTCGTGCCTCATTTTATTTTCCTGCAAAACAAATAGGTTAGGCCCTTACCCCCACCGGACTCGACTATTTAACGTCAATAATTAGCAAGAAGCATTTAGTTCCCCAAATAAATGCATAGAACCTGAGGGCGTCCGTTTGGGTTCAGGGAAACCCGGTGGACTTTTGGATAAGGCTGTCTTAAAAGCTATCGTGTGGAAAAAACTTTAGCTTTGACTAGGTTTGACCATGATGCATGCAACAGTTCGACATAATAATGTTTCTATGGGGTTTTAGACTGGTACCTTTGAGCGGACAACTCAAAAGGGAAAGGCACAGGACCGTCGACTGCACCGCTGGTCGACGAGTTTTACCGCTAATAAGCTTTTCCGAATTTAGGGGGGCGATAATATACGAAAGGCTCAACCACTCATCAAGCAGTGCTATAGTATTTTGTTTGGCACGAGTGGAGTATGGATGTTGAGCATGATTTATGCAATAAGTATTTAAAACAAGTTGTCACGTATTTGCATGTTAAAGAAAGCAGTAAAACAGTAATAATGATTTAAAGCAGTTACGAAAAGGAAACAAAGAGACACGTCAGTTACATTTTGAAAAAAAATAAATACTCGAAGTAAACAATTAATTGCATGCAAAGGGAATAGGAAGGGGTGAAAGTATTTAAAATAAAAGCATAAATTCACGAAACAATTTGAAATGGTAAAAGCCTATAATCCCCAGCGGAGTCGCCATGCTGTCGCGCCCCCTTTCTTCCCTCGCCCCCCCAAAAAGGGGCTTGGGTGCGGAAATCGGGTTCTTAAAATTTCGGACAAACTCCTTTGGAAGGAAGAAGTTAAAGGAAGAGTCGCCACCTAATGATTTTTATGGTGCGTTAGGGCACCTTGAGTAGTTAACTCATGAACTAGTTTGCATTACCTGAGATTGGGTAAGGGCTTGAAGTTATCCCAAGGGGAAGGTGTTAGGCACCCCTCAGGATCTACAACTGTGGGTCCCGACCAAATGGTTTCGGGAATTCAGACAATAAGAAAATAACAAGCAAGGCTCACACAAGAGGGGATTTCAAACAAGTATTGGAGTTTTATTGAAAGTTGAAAAGAAATTAGAAGTAAAAATTTGAGAAGATATCATAGGTTTAAAGTAATACAGATCACATCCATGAAATACCCGGTAATCACTCCTCGAAAAGGGGCTACACATGGTATTAGCGCACCGGTCATCATATCCATATTCTACCTTCCCACCCCGTGAAGGTAATTAAAGAGTACGTTGGTCACGGATTCTATTGCGTGCTATTACCCGTCCCATCTTATCAGTCCTAGAGGAAGTTAGGACTACTATCTTAAAGGGTAGGTACTAGGAAGAACCCCTAGGTTTAAAGGACAAATTCTAAGCGACAAATAAAACATATAGGACTGCATGTATAGGGGACACACATGAGCAGATATGAGGCTCATGAATTCCTCCGCAAATTAATACACATAACTAGCAGACTCAAACACAAAGAGATCTTTGAATTTCAGAACCTAAGGCAGGATGTCTAAGTGAGAATACAGTAATGGGGTAGTCTGATTACTGAGTTTCAGAAGAGATCTTTTTACTAGTTCTAGACTATGAATTCTGATTTGTAATTAGCTAAACAATACAAACATAAAGTTTTCCCAGTTTTAATAAACTTAATGCCTAAGTATTGCCTAGGCGGGTTTAACAAAATCCAGTTATCCTGTTTAGGCTTAATCGTGGTAAAGGAGTGAGTATTTAAACTAATGTGAATGCAGTATCCTACAAAACAGGATATCTAAATGCATACAGGGTGTAGAATGATGCAAACCTACACATGCTTTTCTAAATGCACAAACGTTTTCAGAAATCAGAATCTATTATTATTTTAGGGCGGAATTTACTTATTAACACATCTTTTGACTCGAAACAGGAAATACATAAGCGTAGTTAAGTTATTGAACCTAGCACATGATTTCTAATGCAAATAGCAGTATGTCCTTAACACACGAGTTTGGCATAGGTAATATAAGCATGCTGAGAATGAATTCCTAGGGTAACATGATCTCTAATGTAAATATTGACGATTAATGTTTTTTAACCTAAAACAGGATTTCTAGAAATGGTGATCATGAAGATGCAGAGACAGTAACATTATAACAACCATTTTATAGTTATTTAACTACAAACAAGATTTCTAAGTGAGGCATAAGTATGGCAAAGATGCTGAGATAAACGGGCCTAAAACATTTTCTCTAATGCATGCATGGAAAGTATTCCTAAGCATGGTAGCTATTGCACACATATACAAAATAAATCCTATAGCATGGTTTCTACCTATATTATACTAAGCATGCACAGCCCCGCCTATTTCACTATCCAGCCCATAAGCATTTTTACAATTAATTACTACAGACCAGCCTTGCACGAATTTCATAAAAATAAGAAGTTACTATAGAGAGCCTAACAGTAGGCCCAAGTATCCAGATCCAAATATGCCATATGCCACAGCCCTTTGTAAACCAGGTGTGTCAGAGTTCCTAAGGATCTCAAAGGACCCAGGCAGTGCTCACACCCAAGTACCCTAGCCAGGAATGAGTAAGTGCAATGTGGAATGTGTGTCAGAGTTTAATGGGTACTCAAATGGTCCCCAAGGCGGTGCTCACACGAAGGGGGATGAACTTAGAACTAAGAGTAGTGAGATGTGCCTATAGTTAAAAAGAGTTGAGTTTGAAAAGTAGCTTTTGAAATAACTATTTTGAAAATAGCTTCAGAGGACAACATGAGAGTTTGTTTTGTGAAAACTGGTTTGAAGAAGAAAGAAAATAGGACAATCAGCAACCCATAACATACATGGTTTAGGAAGCAAACACAAACAGGGATAGGGGGACTGGGGGACAAATAAGTCACATAGTAGAATTAGACTTGTACACAAATAGTCCTTAGGCTAGTGCTATATGGTTTAAACAATCAAGACCTAGTTATCACAGAATGTTCATGCCAGGAATCTAGCAACATTAGATTGAGGGTGTGTCAAACAGAGTCACATATTAGGTCCAAGATTAGGATTTACATAGTAACTAAGTATTAGGGGGTACATGCTCATAGTGTTGGGTGTCAGGTAGATTCATGATGGAAATATATAAGGGAAATCAATAGACATGTTAGATTGAAGGGAAAGGGGAATCACATAAACAAGTAGACGTGAGAAACATGTTGATTTGGATGCTATAAACTTAAACTAGAAACATACCAGTTAGGAGTAAGAATAGAACAATAAGGTGCAGAGAAGTAGATGAATAGGACAGTGGTATGCAGAGCAATGGAGCAACAATAAGTTATTCAGTCTTGGCTTTCAGCCGCCTGAGTAGCCAGAAGAACAAGAGAGAATATGCAGCAAAGCAAGTGAGAGTTCAGAGCAATATGAGTGCTGTTTGTATGTGTGTTCGTGTATCTATTGGTTGTCTTATGCTAAAGAGAGTAGGGTGTTTATAATCCTGAAAATGAGTAAAGAGAATAAGGTAAGGAATAATTAGTCTAACATAATAATGGAAATAATAACCAATCAGTATCAATTAAAGGCTTGGACTCTCTTTAATTAAGGAGTCAAGTTCAAACGGGCCAATCAGAGTTAAATCAAGGAAATAAATCAACTAGAGTGATGTTACCATAACAGGGGGTAGTAAAAGCATGGAGTATGTAATAAAGACCAGGTTTATAACACATAATTAAGGAAAGTAAAACTGATAGCATATTCACAAAGCAAAGTACGAGTTTAATTTTGAAAATTAGTCGAGGTAATCTCGACTATAATTGAAATCATAGGAAATCAGGCATAATCAAGGAAAGTATCACATAATCAAGGGAAACAATTCGAAAAATCAGTACAAAACATACAAAATCATAGGTTCGAAGAAAACATCACAATTATGCAAAGAGATACACAGAGTCAGTAAGGAGTATCAGATAAATAACCATTAAATCAATTATCAGACCCATTAAACGATAATTAGCACCAAAGTTCAGAGAACCCTAAGCGAGAGGAATAGTAGAGATTCAGGAAACCTAACCATGAATTAGAGTAAGAAACATAGAGCACATAGAGAGTCTAGGAGAAGTATACAGATTGGCTAAACATAGCAAACAAGACGGACTGAAACCCTAAAAATTGGGGTTTGCAGTAAGAAGCATTGAATCAAAACGTATTAACAGATAAAAACATAGGATAACATTAAAGCAAAAGTAAAAGAATTCGTTTTTTGAAAGGGGTTTGTGAAACCCTAGTTTTAAAAATTGAAAGATCGTTTAAAGATGAAAGTTTTAAGGGAAAAACATAGAAAAGCTTCGTAATACTATAGATCTAGAATAAATCGAAAGACATAGGGTTAGGGTTTCGTGGAACCCAGAGAAGTAGGAAGAACCTCAAAGACGGAACCGGCCTAAGCCGGAACATGTCGTAATCCTTACTCAAACGACCGGGGAGGCCGGAAAGTGGCATGGGACCATGGGAGATGAGTTGGACCGCTCCAGGTTCGCTTGAGAGCCCCAGAGTATCACTGGACCGGTGCAAAGTGGACAAATAGCCATGAGACGATGAGGAGCCATGGTTTCTGGTGAGAGAACCAGCCGGAGAAGATGACCGGACTCCATCGGAGAAGAGAAGCCAAATGAGGCTTCTAGAGAGAACTAGAGAGTAACAGAGAGAGATAGAGAGAGAATAAGTGTTGAGATAATGAGGGGTCGGAGGGGGTTGTGATTGAGAGTTAATTAAGGTAACATTGATCTGGATCGTTGATCTCATTGGATCAACGGTTCAGATCAGGTGTGGCGTTGGGCCGGGTATGAACGATTTTTGGGCCGGGTTGTTTAGGTCTTAAAAGGTCAGGTGGGTTGGGTTTAAGACTGGTTATAATTTAAATAAAAATAGGCTAAACGTTAAATACTCAATTAAATAAGATAATTAATTAATAAAATAGCTAATAATTGTGTAAATAAATAAATAAATCGAGACCAAATAAATGAAATTATTTACTAAGATGTAAAAAATATAAATGATCATTTATTGACTTTAAAATGGTATAAATGCACATTTGTGCTATAATCGCAAAAACTGCTGAAATTAACTAAATAATGCCAATATTGGCTAATTTGTGAAGTAATAAAATCCTAAGGGAATTAAATAGGATATAAATAACATGTTGAGAAAGAAAAATGATTTGAAATATATCATTTATGAATAATTATGGAATATAAAGTGTTAAATGAACAGTAAAATAATCTGATAAAAATACGAAAAGCTGTGAGAATATACCAGTTACTGTAAGGAGTGATTTTGAAAGTATATATACAAGTTTGAAAATAATTTGAGAACAAATTGGGTATCAACACCGGTATCCATCATCTCCAACCGGGGTATGCAGTTCACATCGCGGTTCTGGAGAGCGTACAACACGAGTTAGGTACTCGGGTTGGGTTGAGCATAGTATTTCAACCTCAGATGGACGGGCAGTTCGAGGACAATATTCATATATTGGAGGATATGCTCCGTTCATGTGTAATAGAGTTCGGGGGTTCTTGGGATCAGTTATTTCCACTTGCGGAGTTTGCCTACAACAACAGCTACCAGTCGAGTATTCAGATGGCCCCATATGAGGCTTTGTATTGAAGACGATGTCGGTCATTGATGGGTTGGTTTGTGCTGGGTGAGGCTAGGCTATTGGTATAGGATTGGTTCAAGATGCTTTGGAAAAGGTTAAATTTTTCATGATCGACTTTTTCACGTCCCAATACGGTGAATTAATCATGAAATTGCTCATTTTAAAATAAATTTTCAAGTGGTTGAATTCCATTTATTAAGAAAATAAGGAGTAGAGAGTTTAATAAAATAAAACAAAGGCTAATGAGTGAGAAAATGCAACAAAATAAATACTCCAAAACCATAAAGTGTACTAGTAATTCTTACAAAACCTGGTGTCACAAGTGTATCAACAACTAGTAGAATATACAAAACTCTAACTATTGTCTGAAATAAGGTAGACAGAAAAAGATGCAAAAGAGAGACTATAGGTGTTGGTGAACGGCTCACGAAGCATCACACCACTAGGCCTCGGGGTAACATGGATGCACGCCGATATGACTGCCAGATGCACCTGCCTCAGACCCTGTACGGTTAGTGCAGAAGTGTAGCGTGAGTACATAAACAACATGTACCCAGTAAATATCTAGTCTAAACTTGAAGAAGTAGTGACGAGGGGTCGACATCGACACTTACTATGGGATAACAATAAAATACATAAATTCGAAATAAGCATGGGTCTGGTAAATAATAATAGCAACTCAATAACAAGTAGTGAATAAATATTTTTTTCACTAATAGTAAATTCCAAGTCCATTCTGTCATTAATAATTTTAACCTCTCAAGCCATAAAATAGTATCAAGTATAATTAGGCTCCGAATATTATCACGTACGATTTATGTCGAGGTCGTACGACCCGATCCAGAATAATGTGTACACTGCCGAGGCTCGAGCGGCATAAACCATAGATGCATCTATTCTACTCCCGAGGCTTTCGACCCGCTCCACAAGAAGAGAGGATATATTATGAGCATCCTATTTAGAAGCTTTTACAAGGCTATTACACAAGGAAGCACAATTTTTATTAACGGTCCAGTAACCCGCCAAAGCTCAAGTAAGTGAAATTCGGTCTTTTACAATTCCTTAATCAAGTTCCAATATAATTTAGGCACTTTAATTAATAAGTAGGGTGCAAACATTACATGTATCTCATGATTGGGGTCCTAAACTACCCGGATATAAGCATAATTAGTAGCTACACATGGACTCTCGTCACCTCGTGCGTACATAGCCCCCGCGATTAGAAGCAAATAGTAGTTTAAATCACCTATGGGGTAAATTCTCTCTTACAAGGTTAGGCAAGAGACATACCTCATCTCAAAGCACACTTTTCGGCCCACGATTCATTCTAAAGCTTCAACTTGGTGCCGAACAATCCAAAACTAGTCAAATGTTATATAAATTAATCAATACATGTTCAAAAGTTCATAATTTAACTATTAGAGTAATTACCCAACCCAAATTGGAAGATTCCTAAAATTCACCTCTGGCTCACGTGCCCGGATTCCGATTTTTTTTAAAGATAAACGTTACCCATAACCTCACTAACTCAAATATATAGTTTTTACCCAATTCCATAATCATTTTCGTGGTTAAATACCATTTTTATCAAAACCTAGGTTTTTCAACTAAACTCATAATTTTCACAATTTTCCATATTAATATCTACCCATAATCTAAGTATTAAACTCATCTATATAAAAATAACTTATCTTAAAGGTGAAAACCCTTCTCCAAGAGATCCAAAAATGCCCAAGAGATGAAAGAAAATGAACCAAAATAGCCTAAGTCCCATTTTTAAAAGACGTTTCTGCCCAATGGTCCTTATACGTGATTGTGGCCAAGCTCTTATGATCGCGAAAGCTAAATTGAGGAGCCCAGGAAAAGGCTCTACGCGAACGCGAGAGTACCCTTGCGAACAAAGTACACTAGGCCGTAAACTCCTCGCGAACGCGGATCCCAACACACGAACGCGTAAGGCAACTGGGTTGCCCAGGCCCAAGACCAGGCTTCTACGCTAACGCGGCCTGCCAAACACGAACACAAAGGCCAAAAGGTCCAAGACTCCACGAACAAGACCCTTTATTCGCTAACTCGAAAGGTAAAAGCCCCCAGTCCCAAATCCTTCGTCGCAAACGCGAGGGTTCTTCCACATTCGCGAAGAAATAAACCAAAATAGAATATTCTGGTGTTTTCAACTTAACTTCGGGCAGTCCGAAACACACCCGAGTCACTTGGGACCCCGTCCACATGCACCATCAAGTCCATAACATGATACAGACCTGATAGAACTCTCGAAACACGTAAAACAACATCGACATTAAAAATCGCACCCCAAAATCAAATTATGAACTTCAAATTTTCAACTTGCTCCGAACGCACCAAATCATACTTAGACTACTTGGAATGACACCAAATTTTGCATGCATGTCTTAAATCACCATACATAACTATTCCCAGGATTGAAATTTCAAACAGATCTTGATAACACTAAAACCTACTATAAACCAGATTTAAACTTTAAAATGTTTAATGTGACAACTTCCAGTATTAAGCGCAGAAACGCTTCTGGATCATCCAAAACCCGATCCGAACATATGCCCAAGTCCAAAATCATTATACGAACCTATTGGGACTGTTTAATCCCAGTTCCGAGGTGGTATACTCAAAATGCTGCTCAAGTCAAAACTTAACCCTTTTTAGTCAATATTAAGGAACTAAGTGTTCCGATATCAACCGAACCCTTCCAAACCCAAACTAACCATCCCCACAAGTCATAAAATAGTAAATTCACATATGGGGAGTCTTATTTAGGAGAAGGGGGATCTTGGAAGAAAAAGGACCGGTCGGGTCGTTACCTTCTCCACCTCTTAAACAAATGTTCATCCTCGAACAAGTCTAGAATCTTACCTGAAGTGATGAATAAGTGTGGATATCTGCTCTGAATGTCCTCCTCGGTCTCCTAAGTCGCCTCCTTGACTGGTTGACCCTCCACAGAACTTTTATTGCAGAAATCTTCTTGGACCTCAACTGGCAAAACTGCTTGTCAACAATGGCAACTGGCTCCTCCTCATAACCTAGGCTCTCATCTAGCTGAACCGTGTTGTAGTCTAACACATGTGACCTATCAACATGATACCTCAGGAGAATAGACACCTGGAAGACCGGATAAACTCCCGACATACTGGGAGGCAAAACAAGCTCATAATCAACCTCCCCAACTCGTCTCAACACCCTAAATGGACCTATATACCTTAGGATCAACTTTCCCTTCTTCCCGAACCTCATGATTCCCTTCATCGACGAGACTTTCAAGAGAAACTTCTCACCCACCATAAATGATAAATCACGTGCCTTTTGATTTGCGTAACTCTTCTGTCTAGATTGTGTTGTACGAAGTCACTCCTGAATAAACTTTACCTTTTTCAAGGCATCCTTCACCAAATTAGTATTATATAACTTAGCCTCACCGGGCTCAAACCATCCGCTAGGCGAACGACATCGCCGACCATATAAAGCCTCAAATGTAGCCATCTCGATACTAGACTGATGACTGTTGTTGTACGCAAACTTGTTCAAAGGAAAGAATCGGTCCCACTGCCCTTCGATGTCAATCACCCATGCTCTGAGCATATCCTCCAAGATCTAAATCGTCCGCTCTGACTGCCCGTCGGTCTGCGGATGAAAGGCTGCGTTGAGCTCTACCCGGGTGCCCAACTCACTCTATACTACCCTCTTAAAATGTGAAGTAAACTGAGGGCCTCTATCTGATATGATGGAAATAGGCACACCATGAAAGCTGCGATAAGAGTAACAAGTGGGCCAATCCAAAGGGTCCTGGTCCCGGGCCGGAGCCAAAATAAACGGGCCAACCGGCCCCGGGCTAAATGGTCTTTATGTAAGAACCGGCCCGGGACCGGGCCCACCGACTCATGGTCCTGGGCTAAACGGGTCGGGCTCGCCGGATAAGTGGGATAAGTGGGCCCAACGACTAATTTTTTTTAATAATTAAATAGAAATTAGATTCAAAAAGATGTTAAAAAATATCTAAGTCAATGGCTTGTAAATTTTATTATAGAATTGTGACCTAAAATTTTTAATTCAAATTTAAGGACAAAAGTATTGTAAAGAGATAATCAAAGCAATGCCTTGTAATTCTATAGCATTAGAAAAACATGGCATTATCTTTCTTAGTCTTTCTCCCCCTATGGAATGAGCACAACAAGGTGCTAATACCACTATTGAGAAGAAAAAGAAACAATCAAGATGTGCCAAAATACAAGTTACATAATACATACTAAATTTTGTTCATACAAATTACATGGTATCTCTTACAAACTTCATAAATCCTTCAAGGTTTGGAGGAATTTCTGTTGGTGGTGGCAGAAATGTAGCTTGGTCATTGCCGCTTCTATTGTCGGGGGAAGCAACATCCTCCGACAGTTCAGCTAGCATTTTGTTGTAAGCTTCGTCTTCGTCTAGTTGTGATTTAGCAAGTCAAAAATTTCTTCTTTCCGAACGAATCCAATCTCTGGAAAGTACTGATTTTTCCAAGCTCTCCCTCATAGACACTCTATAATCACCGAGTTGAAGTCTAGCTTGACTGAAAGTGCTCTCCGATGCCACTGTTGAAGCTTAAATAGTTAAAATATCTTGGGCCATCCTTGAAAGAACCGGAAAGTGTTTTTCTTTCTCCTTCCACCATTGCAAAAGATTAAAGGAGCCGTTGGGATTCACTTCCTCAATTTGCTGCGATAAATAAACTTCAAGCTCATTTAGTTGTGAAAAATCATTACTACTAGAACCTTGGGAACCTCTATGCTGTAACGATCCGACCGAACGTTTTGCGTTATCGGACCCTGTTCCCCTAAATGAAACTTCCTATAGGTGCTTATTATGATTTATGACTTGCGGGGACTGGTGGTTCGGGATTCGGAAGTGTTTAGAGTGCTATAGGAACACTTGGTTCCTTAAGGTTGGCCTTTAAGGTCAAGTTTGACTTCCGTCAACATTTTTAGTAAACGACCTAGGAATCGAGTTTCGATGGTTCTAGTAGATCGTATGATAATTTCGGACTTGGGCGTATGTTCGGAAGGGGTTTTGGATGACCCGTAGCATTTTGGCGCCCAATATTGAAATAAGAGTTCCTTAGGTTCCTAGTGTGGTTTGGGACGTGTTTCTGAGTTATCGAGGTCCAGACGGAATTATAAGATAGGGAATAGTTCTGTTATGTCATTTATGACTTTCCTGAAAAATTTGGTGTCATTCCGAGTAGTATATATCGGTTCGACGCGTTGTTAGCGAAGTCAGAAAAACTTAAAGTTCCTAAGTTTGATTCTAGGGGTTTTGAGGTGTGATTTTGAGTTTTAGTGTTATTTTGGGTGTTCCGAAGGCTCAAGCGAGTCCGTATTATGATTTGGGACTTCTTGGTATATTTGGATGGGAGATTGGGTGAGCGAGGTGCCTCCCGGACACCATACGAGGCCAAAAAACCAGCTGAAATAGCTGTTGGTGCACCTGTTTTGGTGTGACTGCATGTGCGGTCACCCAGTCGCAGGTGCGGGACCGCACCTGAGGTCCCAGCCTCGCACGTGCGACCCCCAGCAAGCAGCCCATCTCTCGCAGGTATGGACAAAGTTCAACAGGAGCAGAGCTGCAAGTGCGGTCTCCTTTCCGCAGGTGCGAGGCCGCAGGTGCGGTCCTCGAGCCGTAGGTGCGGAACCCCTGTCAGGCAGTGTGTTTCTTTAAAATATGGGATTCTTCATTTTTCTTTATTTTCTTCCTCCATTAGAACACTTGATAGCTTGGAAAAAGGGCTCCACAACCCAACTACTGAAAGGTAAGTAAATTCTATCCTAAAGTTGGTTAATGCATGCATTCTAGTAGGATTTAACTACTTAATTAGTGAAAAATTTAGGAATTTGGGTAGTAACCTAGGGCCTTCAAGAATTTAGAAAATTACCCGTGAATTGGCTATGAAATCATACAAAAATCATATATTAATGATCCTTAGGCTATGGGTGAGTGTTTCCTTCGAGAATTTTTGGAATTCGTGCATGCGGGCCCGGGTGTTGGATTTTGGGTTTTCGTCAAGAATGGTGAATTCGACTAAATAATAGGAGAATTCCATGCTTTGAATATAAATTGATATATTTGTATAACATTTGGCTAGTTTCGAGTCTGTGGGTGTCGAGTTCGGAGTTTCGGGCGCATTCTTGACCCGAGGAGTAGGTGCGATGTGAGGTGAGTCTCCTTTATAACCTTTTAAGGGGGAACTGTCCCCTAGGTGATTTAAATGCTATATGTGATAGTTGTGGGGGCTATGTACATAGAAAGTGACGAGAGTCCGTACGTAGCGGCTATTACTATTATGTTCGGGTAGTTAGGCCCACATCACGCCTTGTGTTTTACTTGATAAGAACTATATGCGTAATAAATTAAATGTACATGAGGTTATATCCCTGAGGTCATGGAATTTGAGAAATACTTGTAAGGAATTTTTCACTGAAAAGTAATTTAAAAAGGAATAATGTGTGTGCATGTGACCGCTTCGCAATTTACATTCCACAAACGGAGTGTGATTACCCCTAATATTATGGGAACGGGCCGTACGCCACGGCGGATTGAGAGATGTACTTTTGGTTTGGCTCGTTCTATCCTCGGCAGTGCATAAAGAAGATTACTTTATGGAAGAGATTCACTTTTGGTTCGGGCCGTTCGATCCTCGGTAGTGCATAGATGTGAGTACTTTTGGTTTAGGCCGTTCGACCCTCGGCAATGCACGAACATGACTATCTTATGACTCCGGTCGGTTGTCCTTACCCTGCATGCACATGATTTATTTGTTACTAAATGCATGGACATTGATTTGACAATTATTTGGGGGAATGTGAAGTAGTAATTATTTTATTCATTCCCAGTACTTCCTTGGATTCCAGTGCCTTATATATATTTGTTGCTTCACTCCCTTTACATGCCTACCATTTCTATCATATTCTGTTAAATTTTATTGTTTGACCTTATTGAGTGTCATGTCAACCTCTCGTCACTACCTCTTCGAGGTTAGGCGGGATAATCACTAGGTACATATGTATTTATGTACTCATGCTACGCTTCTGTGCTAAATTGTACAGCGGACCGGAGCTTGACTTTGATTATAGATGGACCTGACTTCACGGTGAGCTGCTTTTCTCCTGGAAATCTCCGGCAGCACCATGGGGTTTCTTTTTCTTATTTCTCGTCTATTTCCTTCAGATAATGGGACTGTGACACTAGTTCCTGGCACAAACGTGATAGTTATTATGGATTTCGGGTTTGTATATATATTGGCTCACACCTCTTCATTACTGCTTTTGATAAAAAATTGGCTAATTATCCTTGTCGATTCATGTTTTAAGTTTTAAAAACTGAGTGTATGTTGAAATGTTTAATCTAATAAAAAAGAACCCTTAGTAAATTGAGAGTTGGCTTGCCTGAACATGTTGTTGGGCTCCATCACGACCTAATTTAGGATTTTGGGTCGTGAAAACATGGTATCAGAGCACTAGGTTCACGTAAGTCTCATGAGTCACGGGCAAACCCAGTAGAGTCTTGCGGATCGGTACGGAGACGTCTGTACTTATCTTCAGGAGGCTATAGGGTGTTAGGAAACCTCTCTTTGTTCTTATTCTATCGTGCATTCGAGGATTTACTAAATTCATTCTTCTATTCTCTCACAGATGGTGAGGACGCGGGCATCTGATGTTCCAGACCCGGGAAGGGCCGCTACCCCCGTTGTCCGAGGTTACGACAGAGGTCCGGGGAGGGCACCGGTCTGCAGTAGAAGACGAGGGCATCCTAGAGCTATTTCGGTTCCGCCACCAGAGGGCCCTATTATAGAGAAGCAGGACGAGGTGCCTCCAGCAGATCTTGCACCAGTAGACTTCATGACGTCGCTAGGCTTCTAGACAGTCATGGCCCGTAAGATGAGATTTATAGACACTATGTCCCAGGCTGGCTTATTTCCAGCAGATCCTGCCACTTCTCAGGCGGGATGGGTAGTCCAGACCCCTACTGCCCAGGTGCAGGCTAGACAGCAGCATTACATCATACCCCGAGTACACTGCCCGTGGGTGGGGTCTAGCCTGTTGAGGCAGCACCTGAGCCCAGACCAGCTGCGGACGCCGATCCGCAAAAGTTATTGGATAGATGGACTCGATCGCACCCTCCAGTCTTTAGCTCATAGGTGGTGGCAATCCTATATTCTTAGCAGGCCAGCAGATTCTCCTCCTGTCACTTGGTAGCAGTTCATGCAGATGTTTCTGGATAGATATATCCCACCCTGTGAGAGGGAAGAGCTGCGGTATCAGTTTGAGCGGCTAGAGCAGGGACAGATGTAAGTAACAAATTATGAGGCAAGATTTTCAGAGTTGTCTCGCCATGCACTCATGATACTACCTACTGATGCATAGAGGGTGCGGAGATTTGTAGCTGGGTTGCATCCAGGTATTAGGGCCACCATGGCCTGAGAGGTGGAGATGGGTATTCCTTATCAGCTCGTGGTATAGATTGTTCGCAGGATCGAGGTGTATCGGTCGAGGAGCAGGGAGCAGGGGAAGCAGGACAAGTAGGACAAGAGGGCTAGATTCTCTGGAGATTTCAGAGGTTCCCCAGCTAAGGGAAGAGGTCAGTTTAGTAGTAGTCAGCCCAGCAAGACTTTATATTCAGCACCTCCACTACCTCCCCGAGGTGTTCCAGTGAGGCCTCATTTCAGCGCCATGCTAGAGCGTTCCTACCATTCTCCAGCCATTCAGAGTTCACCCAGTGGTTATCCTAGTCATCCGAGATCCTCCCACCCCTACTTCAGTGCTATGCTAGAGGGACATCGCCCTCCGGCCGTTCAGGGTTCTTCTTCGGGGCAGCAGACTATGGTACCTGGGAGTTGTTACGAGTGTGGAGATCCAGGTTATATGAGGAGGCAATGTCCCAGGTTTTGGGGCAAGGCCGTACAATAGGGTTATCAGCCGATGGGTCAGGAACTAGCAGTCCGGCCACCTAGAGGTGGAGGACAAGTCGGTAGGGGTCGTCCTAGAGGTGGAGGCCAGTCAGGGGGAGGTCAGGCATTTCCTGTTCACTCTAGTGGAGCTCAGTCTTCCGGTACCCAGCCAGATTCTATGCCATTCTGGTCAGATCAGATGTAGTGGCCTCAGACGCCGTGACCACATGTATTATCTCAGTATGTGGTAGAGAGGTTTCAGTATTATTTGATCCAGGATCCACCTATTCATATGTTTCAGCATTATTTGCTCATTTTCTGGATGCTCCTCGTGAGTCCTTGGGTTCTCATATATGTGTGTCCACTCCTGCGGGCAATTCTGTGGTGGTAGACCGGATTTATCGATCTTGTGTGATCACCTTCTGCGGGTTCGAGACCAGAGAGGACCTTTTATTGCTCGACATGGTTGATTTTGAGATTTTTCTAGGCATGGATTGGCTATCTCCTTATCATGCCGTGCTATATTGCCATGCTAAGATTGTTAATTTATCCATGCCTGGGTCGCCGAGGCTGGAGTGGAGAGGTTCCTCAGTTAGTGCATCCAGCCAGGTTATTTCATTCATGAAGGCTCGGCATATGGTCGAAAAGGGTTATCTGGCCTATTTTGCTTATGTGGGGTACACCACGGCCGAGTCTCCGACGATTGATTCAGTGCCAGTGGTTCGAGAGTTTGCTGATGTATTTCCTTCAATCCTTCCAGGCATGCCTCTGGATCGTGATATTGATTTCTGCATTGATTTAGCTCCAGGCACCCAACCTATATCTATTCCTCCGTACCGTATGGCTCTGAAGGATTTGAAGGAGAAGTTTGAGGAGTTTTTAGCTAAGGGGTCCATCAGACCGAGTGTATCGCCGTGGGGTGCTCCAGTTCTATTCGTAAATAAGAAGGATGGGTCTATGCAGATGTGTATTGATTACCGCCAGTTGAACAAGGTCACCATTAAGAATAAGTATCCTTTGCCGCGCATTGATGATTTGTTTGAATAGTTGCAGGGTGCTAGTGTGTTTTCTAATATTGATTTGAGATCGGGATATCATCTGTTCAAGATTCAGGCCTCAGATGTTCCGAAGATTGCTTTTCGTACGAGATATGGCCTTTATGAGTTCCTGGTGATGTCCTTTGGCTTGACTAATACCCCAGTAGCATTCATGGACTTGATGAATAGGGTGTTCAAGCCGTATATTGATTCCTTTGTCATTGTCTTCATAGATGACATCTTGATTTACTCACGTAGCCTAGGTGAGCACAAGCAACATTTGAGGGTTGTGCTCCAGACCTTGCGGGAACATAAGCTATATGCTAAGTTCTCCAATTGTGATTTATGGTTGGATTCCGTAGCATTCCTGGGGCATGTGGTATCTGGAGAGGATATCATGGTTGATCCTTAGAAGATCGACGCAGTTCATAGTTGGTCGCATCCTACTTCAGCTATAAAGATCAGGAGCTTTTTAGGCCTAGCAGGCTAT
The DNA here is from genome assembly GCA_005239505.1 of Nicotiana paniculata. NCBI lineage: Eukaryota > Viridiplantae > Streptophyta > Magnoliopsida > Solanales > Solanaceae > Nicotiana > Nicotiana paniculata. The sequence continues at coordinate 80,009 of ML303911.1, forward strand.
TATTCCCGATTTATGGAGAGGTTCTCATCTATTACCGATCCATTGACCATATTGACTCAGAATAATGACCCATTCTGATGGTCTGACGAGTGTGAGGCGAGCTTTCAGAAGCTCAAGACAACATTGACCTCAGTACGAGTTCTAGTATTGCCTTCCGGTTCTGGGATGTATACAGTATATTGCGACACTTCGTGCGTTGGCTTGGGGTGTGTATTGATGCAGGAAGGGAGATTTATTGCTTATGCTTCGTGCCAGCTGAAGGTTCATGAGAAAAATTATCATGTGCACGATTTGGAGTTGGCGGCGATTGTTCATGCTCTTAAGATTTTGAGGCACTACTTGTATGGAGTGTCCTGTGAGGTTTATACAGACCACCGTAGCTTGCAGCACTTGTTCAAGCAGAGGGATCTTAATTTCAGGCAGCGCAGATGGCTTGAGTTGTTGAAGGATTATGATATCACCATCCTTTATCATACGGGCAAGGCAAATGTGGTAGCAGAATCTTTGAGCAGGAAGGCGGAGAGTATGGGTAGCTTGGTTTATATTGTAGTAGAGGAGAGACCTCTAGCCTTGGACATTCAGTCCTTGGACAATCGCCTGGTGATATGAGACCTATCAGAGCCTCGTCGAGTTTTAGCACATGTGGCTGCTCAGTCTTCGTTATTGGGGGAGATTAAGGCCCGACGGTTCTATGATCCATGCTTAGCAGAGCTTCGGGAGGCAATGGTTCAGGGTAGGTCCAAGGAGGTTACTATTGGCGAGGATGGTGTTCTGAGACTTCAGGGCCGCTTATGTGTTCCTAATGTTGATGGCCTGAGGGAGAGGATTCTAGAGGAGGCACACAGTTCTCGATATTATGTTCATCCTGGTGCTACGAAGATGTATCATGATTTGAAGCAGCATTACTGGTGGAAGCGGATGAAGAGGGACATCGTGGAGTATGTGACTAGGTGTCTTAATTGACAGCAGGTGAAGTATGAGCACCAGAGGCCAGGAAGCCTGCTTCAGCATATGCGCATTCCTGAGTGGAAATGGTAGTGCGTCACTATGGACTTCTCGGTTCGGTTGCCTCGGACATTGCGAAAGGTTGATGCGATTTGGGTCATTGTGGATAGATTGACCAAATCGGCGTATTTCATTCCAGTAGCTACTACTTATACTTCTGAGAGGTTGGCCCAGATCTACATTAGGAAGATAGTCCGGTTGCACGGTGTGCCGGTGTCCATTATATCAGATTGAGGACCTCAGTTCACCTCACATTTCTGGAGAGCATTGCATAGTGAGATGGGCACCCAGATAAATCTCAGCACAAAATTTCACCCTCATACTGATGGTCAGTTGGAACGTACAGTTCAGATATTGGAAGACATGCTCAGGGCATACGTGATTGACTTCAGAGGTTAGTTGGACCAGTTCTTGCCTTTGGCCGAGTCTTATTATAGTAATAGCAACCAGTCCAGCATCGAGATGGCTCCATTTGAGGCTTTTTATGGTCGGCGATGTTGTTCCCCTATCAGGTTGTTTGAGCATGGTGAGGCTAAGTTATATGGTACCGACCTGGTGAGGGATGCTTTGGAGAGGGTGAAGTTGATTCAGGAGAGGCTCCGCACAACACAATCCAGATAGAATAGTTACGTGGATCAGAGGGCGCGTGATGTATCATTTATGGAGGGAGACAATGTTCTGTTGAAGGTCTCGCCGATGAAGGGTATTATGAGGTTTGGGAAGAAGGGCAAGTTGAGCCCGAGGTTTATAGGTCCCTTCGAGGTGTTGAGGCGAGTTGGGGAGGTTTCTTATGAGCTAGCCTTACCTCCGAGTTTATCAAGAGTTCATCCGGTCTTTCATGTGTCCATGCTCCAGAGGTACCACGCTGACATCTCTCACGTGGTTGATTTCAGCACTATTCAGTTGGATGGGAGGTTGGGCTACGAGGAGGAGCCAGTTGCTATTACTGATAGGCAGGATCGCCAGTTGAGGTCCAAGAGATTTTCTGCAGTGAAGGTCCAGTGGAGGAGCCAATCAGTCTAGGAAGAGACCTGGGAGTCCGATGAGGACACACGGATCAGATATCCACACTTATTCAACACTTCAGGTATGATTCTAGACCCGTTCGAGGATGCACGTTTGTTTAAGAGGTGGAGAATGTAACGACCCGACCGGTCGTTTTGTGTTATCGGACCTTGTTCCCCTAAATGAAACTTCCCATAGAGGCTTATTAGGATTTATGACTTGCGGGGACTGGTGGTTCGGGATTCCGAAGTGTTTAGAGTGCTATAGGAACACTTGGTTCCTTAAGGTGCCTTTAAGGCCAAGTTTGACTTCGGTCAACAGTTTTAGTAAAGGACCTCAGAATCGAGTTTTTACGGTTCCAGTAGCTTGGTATGATGATTTCAGACTTGGGCGTATGTTCGGAAGAGGTTTTGGATGACCCGGGAGCGTTTCGGCGCCCAATATTGAAATAAGAGTTCCTTAGGTTCCTATTGTGGTTTGGGACGTGTTTTTGAGTTATCGAGGTTCGGATTGAATTCTGAGACCGGGAATAGTCCTGTTATGTCATTTATGACTTGCCTGCAAAATTTGGTGTCATAACGAATAGTATAGGTCGGTTCGGGGAATTGTTAGCGAAGTCAGAAAAATTTAAAGTTCCTAAGTTTGGTTCTAGGGGTTTTGAGGTGTGATTTTGAGTTTTAGCCTTTTTTTGGGCAAGTCCGCATTATGATTTGGGACTTGTTGGTATTTTTGGACGGGGGCCCAGGTGCCTCCCGAAGACCGCACGAGGCCAAAAACCAGCTGAAATAGCTGCTGGTGCACCTGTTCTGGTGTGGCCACAGGTGCGGTTGCCCAGTCGCAGGTGCGGGACTGCTCCTGCGGTCCCAGCCTCACAGGTGCGACCCACAACGGGCAGCCCATCTCTCGCAGGTGAGGACAAAGTTCCGCAAGAGCGGAGCCGCAAGTTCAGTCTCCTCTGCGCAGGTGCGAGCCCAGGCCTCCTCGTCCTTTTTCGCAGGTGCGAGCCTTTGCTCGCAGGTACGAGACCGCAGGTGCGGTCCTCGAGCCGCAGGTGCGGAACCACTGTCAGGAAGTGTGTTTCTTTAAAATACGGGATTCTTCATTTTTCTTCATTTTCTTCCTCCATTAGAACACTTGAGAGCTTGGAAAAAGGAATCCACAACCCAACCACTGAAAGGTAAGTAAATTGTATCCTAAAGTTGGTTAATTCATGCATTCTTAGTAGGATTTAACTACTTAATTAGTGAAAAATTTAGGAATTTGGGTAGTAACCTAGGCCTTCGAGAATTTAGAAAATTACCCGTGAATTGGCTATGAAATTATACAAAAATCATATGTTAATGATCCTTAGGCTATGTGTGAGTGTTTCCTTCGAGAATTTTGGAATTCGAGCATGCGGGCCCGGGGTTGGATTTTGGGATTTTGTCAAGAATAGTGAATTTGACTAAATAATAGGAGAATTCCATGCTTTGAATATCAACTGATATATTTGTATAACATTTGGCTAGTTTCGAGTTTGTGGGTGTCGAGTTCGGAGTTTCGGGTGCATTCTTGACCCGGAGAGTAGGTGCGACGCGAGGTGAGTCTCCTTTCTAACCTTGTAAGGGGGAACTGTCCCCTATGTGATTTAAATGCTATATGTGATAATTGTGGGGGCTACGTACGTACAAAGTGACGAGAGTCCGTACGTAGCGGCTATTACTATTATGTACGGGTAGTTAGGCCCACATCATGACTTGTGTTTTACTTGATATGAACTATATGTTAATAAATTAAATGTTACATGCGGCTTATTTCCCTGAGGTCATGGAATTTGAGAAAAACTTGTAAAGATTCACTGAAAAGTAATTTAAAAAGGAATAATGTGTGTGCATGTGACCGCTTCGCAATTTACATTCTGCGAGCGGAGTGTGATTTCCCCCACTCTTATGGGAACGGGCCATACACCATGGAGGATTAAGAGATGCACTTTTAGTTCGGGCCGTTCGATCCTCGACAGTGCATAGAGAGGATTACTTTATGGCAGAGATGCACTTTTGGTTCGGGCCGTTCGATCCTCGGCAGTGCATAGATATGAGTACTTTAGGGAAAATTGCACTTTTGGTTCGGGCCGTTCGACCCTCGGCTATGCACGGACATGTCTATCTTATGACTCCGACTGGTTGTCCTTACCCTGCATGCGTATGATTTATTTGTTACTAAATTCATGGACATTGATTTGACAGATATTTGGGGCAAGGCGAAGTAGTAATTGTTTTATTCATTCCCAGTACTTCCTTGGATTTCAGTGCCTTATATATATTTGTTTCTTCACTGCCTACATGCCTACCGTTTCTATCATATTCTGTTAAATTTTATTGTTTGACCTTAATGAGTGTCATGTCGACCTCTTGTCACTACCTCTTCGAGGTTAAGCGGGATACTCACTGGGTACATATATATTTATGTACTCATGCTATGCTTCTCTACTTAATTGTACAGGTTCTGAGGCTGGTGCATCTGATTGTCGGACCGGAGGTTGACTTTGATTTTAGACGGACCTGACTTCACGGTGAGCTGCTTTTCTCCTGGCGATCTCCGGCATCACCATGGGGTTTCTTTTGCTTATTTCCCGTCTATTTCCTTCATATAGTTGGACTGTATATTATATCTTTTGTATATTCTTTTAGTATGCCCGTAGGACTTGTGACACTAGTTCCTGACACGCACGTGATAGTTATTATGGATTGCGGGTTTGTATATATATTGTCTCACGCCTCTTCATGACTTCTTTTGATTAAAAACTGGCTAATTATCCTTGTCGATTCATGTTTTAAGTTTTAAAAACTGAGTATATGTTGAAATGTTTAATCTAATAAGAAAGAACCCTTAGTAAATTGAGAGTTCGCTTGCCTGACCCCGCTGTTGGGCGCCATCACGACCTAAGTTAGGATTTTGGGTCGTGACATATAACCTGCCCAAGCACTAAGTTCTCTTACTCCCCCAGTTCTTTTAAATGATTGAGAATCAGAAGGAGAAGGAGTTGAAACATTTGGTCTAATATGATTTAATGAAACTTGATAAGCATTATAAATAGTTTGAGAATTTATTCTAATTGAGGCTATTACTTCCAGAAGTCCATCCAACTCATCATCTTCAAGTGCTAAACCATTATAAACAATTTCATACCAAAATTGAGGACCTCCTAATTTCATACAAGGATTTAACAAAGCAGCAAAACTATAAGGGAATAAGGAAAAAATATTTTTTAAACTTTTTTCTCATAAAATCAATAGCAAGTTTATAAATTTCCCCGCCCTTTGAAAAATGAGAAAACAAATTTGCAAAGCCTGCAATATAAACTAAACAATTAGAAATAGTAGGATAATATTGCCCAGAAAATTCATTTATAGCGATATGAAATTTTTCTAAGAAATAACAAGCATTTTAACATTAGCCCGATCCCTATTTGTAAGGTGCTCATCATCATCACTTAAACGTGCATTAAACATTTAGTTTATGGGGTTTTTATATTCATATGCAACAACCAAACTTTAATACATGTAAAGTTTAGGAACTTTTCTTTCTCTTAGGCCAAATTCATCGCATCTTTTAAAATATTATCTAAGTCTACTTCTACGGTTTGAAATAAAAAAGCCAGTTAAGATAAATTTTAACCTTTTCAATTTCAATATTTAAAATTTTCATATCATCACCCACAATTAAATGGTAAATATGACAAATACATCTAACATGAAAAATGTTGCTAGATGTAGGATTTAGCGTAGTGGTAGGCAAGGCTACATCATTTGTATTACTAGTAGCATTATCCATTGAAACTGACATAATTTTATCACTAATCCAAAAATATCTACAAATATCAGTAACTGTGCTAGCAATAAACTGCCCTGTGTGACGTGAATTAATTATTCTATAAGCAATTGTGTGCTTTTGCATTATCCAATCCTCACCAATCCAATGACTGGTAATAGTAAGGTAATCATTGTCATTGTCACTTGTAATATCAGTTGTAATAGCAACAAGATAATTTATATGATTAAATAAATAGTGCAAATATTGTTCATATTCATGCTTATATTTATAACGATCGGTCTTTACGATTGTGCGAGGAAAACCTTTATAAGTAGGATTAAAAAAATTTCTAATATAATGCACAAAGTTAGGGCCGGAAGGAAAACTATAGGGTAAGCACATAACAATTACCATTTTTGCCAATTCTTCTCGATCTTTTTTTTGGATCATAATATAAAATACCACCGGTAAAAATGTTAAGTCTTGGCTGAAATTGATTTGAACCGGTACTAGGGTCAGCCTGGGTATACATTTTCCCCTCGTCCAAAGCTTTCAGACGAAGACATTTGACTCTATCTTGAGGGTGTTTTTTTATGTGTCTAGCCAAAGTTCCCGTCCCTCCCCTCCCGCGATTCAAAATATTTAAAGGATAACTTCCTCCACTAGTTTTTCACTTACCCTTATTTTTTAGAATTGGTCGAGTAAAAAATGGCCAAACAGGAGATGTTTCCGTCTGTTTGGTAGGTTGTCTAGAAAAAGTAAGGGTAGTAACATGAGTATCAGACGGGGCATCATTTGGATTAGCAGGTTATCACTAGTTGGTTTAACATTAGGATAAGGACTAGTGGGTGTATCATCATCTAGTTGAGTTTCATCAAGATCAATTTCGTCTTCATCATTTTCATCAATAGTATTATAACTATTAGAATAAAGAGCATTCACTCATTCATGGTCTAATTGTTCATCGGGTGCAATATTATGGCAAAATTGACTCTTGATAAATTGTAATATACTATTATTGCTATCAAGAATAGCATGTGTAGGACGGATATGAGATTTGGTTCGGGGAGCCGGGGGAAGGGGAGGAGGAACAACAGTACCACTAGATTCGCCACTCTTCGATTTTCCCTTATTCTTATTTTTGGAAAAATATTTTTTTATGGAAGTCATCTTAATTAATCAAGTAATAGAAAATAAATAAAACAAACAAAAACTATAATATTAAGACTTAAGAGTTTGAACGAATTTACCAAATTGACGAACAACTTGTTATAAATTGATTATCGTTGAAGACTTGAATACTTTAATTCAACATCTTCATAATTTTTTCACATATTGTAACAATAGTAAGAACTAGTAGAAAGTATAGAAGAAAATTAGAGAGAGATTGTGATAGATTGATATTGATTTTGTAAGAGAAATGAAAGAATGAGGGGGTATTTATAATTGAAAATAGGGAAAAAGTATAATTATAAAAAGTTTGGGGTTAAAATAATGTTGGAAGGGGGGGGGGGGGG